>CAXIVR010001553.1:0-40804 GCA_964035755.1 Teleogryllus oceanicus
TGCATCAATCCATAAACGATCTTCACGACCCTGCCCCCTTTAATTTTTTTATTTATTGTGTCCACACTGGGACGTCTATACTGAGCTAGTCGACCATCTGGTGATTTGTGTTCGCCACCCCCCTAAGACGTCTCAGGTCGGGTGCTGGCCTTACGGCTTGTACCGCACACGACTGTGGCTCGCAATACATATCTATAATAATGTCGGGTCATAAAGTAGGAATCAACGATTGATTCACATAATTTGCAGAATTACAATTTTGCAGCAGAACTGCATTGCAGCAGAATTGTTATTTCTCAGAATCTATCTTCCCTGTATTTTGATGTCGTGAATTCCTTTCCTTGATGGAAGGGTTAGGAGCATTGTCTAAATAATCGATGTCCAGCTTAGGTCATTAGTCCTGTAAGTGTAGTGTATGTTTTTTTTCTTCGGGAGATAGCTGTGATCTTACCCCACTGGATGGCGAGATCCGGTGCCGACCTACCGTCGGTTAGCGGGGTTTCACCCCTATCCCGGACTCTCCCACCAGCGGGGCACCGTCCCAGCCGGCACAAACTCTAAACGCCCGTCCGGTCTCGAGGAATACGTGATAGTGTAGTGCATGTAAGTGTGTTGGTGTGCGGGTCTGTAAGAGGAGAGGATACGACATGGAAAAGGAAAGAAAGATCGCACGCAGTCCGTAGCCCGTTTGTTAGGGTACTACTCCGGCATTCGCCTGGTGTTGATCGGAGAAACCACGAAAAACTACCTATCAGAGCAGCCGGCTCGAATTCTCCTCCAGACAGCGACTGATTTCGACCTAGCTGGAAAGCTAGTGTCGAAATTCTTGCCGCCGTCAGAACTCGAACCTAGGACCTCCCGGTCAGAGGCGCTGCAGTGACATCAGTTAATGCACCGAGCGACCTCTCGTGGTTAGAAGTTCGAGTTATGCATAGTACAAGAGTGATTTCACTATGGGTTTGGAGCGTGGTTCGCTTCTTATATACTATCGTATTTCATCTCAACCACCATCTCGCCCATCATTCGACGTTCAACGCCATTTATCCATTATGACGTACCGTCCTTCATGTAGTGAAAGGCAACGGGAAAACACTGCAGTAGTAACTTTCCATTTATTTATATCAAGTTTAAAAAAAGTTAAAATTGTAAGTGACTCGTGTATGTGTATGGGGAGTAAGGCAACATTTATTGTCCAAAAGTAGTTCAATTGAAAATATCAACAATTGTTCTACAATAGATCGAAGGAGAGTGGACGAAAAATTTAAACATGACGCAGAAGTTGATACAACAGTTACTTGTTACAGACATGTTTACATTAATGGGTGGGTCGATGGATGAGATAAGATTTTTTATTTACATGTGTTAACTACGCCACTACCACTGATGAAAACATCGCGACTACGCGGAACTCAAACCGGATCCTCTCAGTAGGTTCTTCAATAACAAGTCCTTAACCTTGTACCTGAATGGAGGATCTTCAGGGCGCAGTGCTTCAATGTAGTACCTGAAGAGGCTTTAAGCTTACATTTCGGATTGCCTTCTGTTTTAAGCTGCGTACCTTTGGATGCGTTATCACCCAAGTGGGGTGAGTCCCTTATTTTACCTACACCTCCCATACGTTTTCGCATGACTAGACGTATTCTTGCAGCATCTAAAATCCTTTGTTCGTGGAGGAAAAATAAATTAAAATATGACCAGAAACGAGACAAAACGTGCCTTTTGTTGTATAGTGAACCCTTAATCAAAACTCGCAAAAGAAAATTGAATTAATGAAGGAGTTTATAAATCAGCATATTTCAAGGACAATCAGGTATGTGAACTTTACTTTCCCTAGTTTTTAAAAATCGACTACTCTTAGCATTAATTTTGCACTTCTTAGTGTTTTCTAAATTGAAATTTAGATTGTACTTCTATTCTCCCTCCCAATAGTACAAAACAACAGCTTTAACTTATTTTCGACGTTCTATAAATTAAAGAGAAATAAATAAACAAAAAAGTGAATATATAGTCGTTAAAATATAATAAACGGAAAACGACCTTTATAAAAAGTGTCTTAGGAATACAAAATTCTAGAGTATGTGGTAGAGAATCAAAGATGATCATTTTCTCAAATGATGGGAAATTTTACATAACGAAGTTAATACTGATATTTGTCCTTGATTGATACCTACCGTATATCGGTGATTGGCTGGTATATGAAATTTCTCTGCGTCAGTCTGCCAAACACCAATATACAAGTTGACAACAATCATGGGACAAATGTCGCAACAGTAACGTATAACTAACAACAGTAACTGTTATATGAAATATCTCTCCGTGATCGTCTTCCACCCACTACATGTCATACAAGTTTGTAAAATATATTCTCCAATATTCTGTAAAAGGAAATCGACAAGTATATCATGTATTGGCTGTATTTTTGAGCAACGTCACAGATATTTACTTGCGATTTTTAAAAGAAGTTAATAAAACCGAGTATACTCATATGATCTGCCGTTAATCCATAAATCTTGGACGTGCGAAGGTAGTGAGGGTGAGAATATACACGTGTACACAATGTATTTGTGTGCGTTTATTCAACATTCCATGGGGACCTTTTCTGTATTCATTCTCATCCGCCTCCTAACTCACCGCGTTCCACATCTTGAGTTAGCGCATTGTCTCATTAGCCATTTTCCGCCTAACAGCTCGTCCCGCCGCTGTTTGCCCCGGCCCTCGTGCCACTCCGGGGCGCTGGGGGGCGGGGCTACAGCGCTGTACGACCGGTGCCGCGCTCCATTCCGCACCCGCCGCCCTGTTCCCTTGGCGACCGCCCGCGCACCCCGCCCGGCAAGGCGTGGGCGCGGACCAACGCACGCCACCTGGGCTGCAAATTACGCAGGCTGCGGTCGCATTCCAAGCGGCTGGACTTTATTCATTAAAGCGCGCGTCGAGGCGCGCTCGCAGCGGCGGAGTCCGCGGGGACGACAGCCGCTGCCAAAGAGACCGGCCAACCCTCCGGTATAGGGCCGGGGACAGAGATGGGACAGCGGTGAGGGCAGCGGCGTGGGCAGCCCGGGGTGGGCAGCGCCGTGGGCAGCGGCGTGGGCAGCGGCGTGGGCAGCGGCGTGGGCAGCGGCGTGGGCAGCGGCATGGGCAGCGGCGTGGGCAGCGGCGTGGGCAGGCGGCGTGGGCAGCGGCGTGGGCAGCGGCGTGGGCAGCGGCGTGGGCGCGGCGTGGGCAGCGGCGTGGGCAGCGGCGTGGGCAGCGGCGTGGGCAGCGGCGTGGGCGGCGGCGTGGGCAGCGGCGTGGGCAGCGGCGTGGGCAGCGGCGTGGGCAGCGGCGTGGGCAGCGGCGTGGGCAGCGGCGTGGCAGCGGCGTGGGCAGCGGCGTGGGCAGCGGTGTGGGCAGCGGCGGGAACAACGGCGGGGACAGCGGCGGGGCAACGGAGGGAAAGTGGCGGGGACAGCGGCGGGGACAACGGCGGGGACAGCGGAGAAAGCGGCGGGACAGCGGCAGGGACAGCGGCGCGGACACCAGCGGGACACCAGCGGGGACAGCGGCGGACGCAGCGGCGGACGCAGCGGCGACGCAGCGGCAGGGGCAGCTGCAGAGTCAGCGGTGGGGACAGTAGCAGACGCATTGGGGGGACAATGTCGATGGTGGATCCGCGGAGGGAGAGGTGTATGTTTTCGGCGGTGGATTCCGCGGGTGAGTGACGTAAACGGATGAAGTAGCGGGGTAGCAGCGGGCAGTAGCGGGCGGTCGCTCGGGCGGTAGCTGGGGCGGTAGCGAGGGCGGCAGCGAGGGCGGCAGCGAGGGCGGCAGCGAGGGTGGCAGGAGATTGTTGGCGTGGTCGTTAGCGAGTGCGATAGCAGTGTGGTAGCGAAGGCGGTAGCGATGACCGGCGTGAGGACCGTAGCGAGCGGCGGTAATGGGAGTAAATCGGGTAAGACTGTCGAGACAGCAGCAGGAACGCAGCGAGGTTGCGGAAGAGGGGCGGCAGCGAGTCGGTGGCTGCAACGGCGAAAAGGGTGGCGTGTATTGTGGCTACAGGGTCAACGGCGCTGGCGGAGTTCACAGGGACTACGGCCAGAACGCTGATGACGACGGTCGCGTAAGGCGCGCGGGCAGGGGTGGCTAGTTGGTGCGAGATCGCCGGGACGCCAGTTGGAGACGCTGACCGTGTTATAGAGGGTGGAGGCTAGGACAGCGATGAAATGAAATGGTTGCAGCCGGGAGCAAGGGTGGTTGCAGCAAGCTTTAGCAGGGAAGTTAATTCCATCTGTCACCTGGTCCACGAGGGCGGAAAATCGGAGACGATACAAGAGGATAAATTGTAAAGATAAGACGCAGACAATGTCCAAAAGTTGATGACACATAAGGGTTCGCAGAGCAGCGTATCTACGGAATTTAAAAATGGATAATACCATGATCTATGAGTATGAAAAGTAATGTACAGAATATATCAAGGAGATAACAATGATTTGATGAAAAACAAAGACGGTTTAGGAAACAATACTTCATATTTGATCAAGGTATGTGTATTAGGAAATAGGAAATATGATAATCATCAAATGGCGAATATAGCTAAAAAGTTAACTAATGACAATGATAACAGAATATAATCATCTCTCAATGCATACATATTTCTGGAAAATCTCAGAAGTGAAAACATATTATTTTATGCATTACATCTAAAGAAATAGAAACCGGATATAGAAGTCTTCAGAAACCTTCACAATTTAGCATATATCTACAAATATTATTGAAGAAAAGGTCATTAAACGTATCGCATTCATAACATAAAGCACAAGTTCTTGAATGAGCCATTACTGCCAATACTCCTTACCGCCAATATTTCTTACTGACCACCATAACAAGGATTTTTGCAAAAGAGACAGTTTTCTTAACGCAAAAATTAATTGTAAAGGCTGCGCATAAAGAGAGATATTGGTTAATGTAATTAGCACTTATTACCATTTTTAAACGGTTAAAAATAATGTAATACAGTTTTCACAGCTCTATATAAGAAAATTAGTAATAGATAGATGTACTGTCAAATTTTTAACATGTACATTTAACGATATCATAAGGTCTTTTTTCAAATGGGACGTTACATATATTTTGTGTCTAACAGATTGCCGTAAAACGACAGAATCCAATGATCACATTGTTAGACCGGAATCACATATGGTAGACCGAAATTTGTTTAAGAAATTAACAAGTTTTGTGTCTCACGATCAACGTAAATGTATATTTCCCCCGCTGAAAGAAGGCAGGTCTAGGTGCATGGTATTTTGAAGAGCTCCTTGTGATCATTTAAAATACAAAACACTAGTTTATCCTGGGACCTTCGAATATAGTACGTCATTTTAAAAATTTATCTGTGGTATGCAAATACATAATAAAATTAAACACAGTTAATTGGGTAGTCTTTTCCCAGAAATTAAATGACAAAAATGCGTAAATAGAAATAGTTTTTAAAATTATTATTCTTCCGACAAAATTAAATTTAATTGCCGTTAGTTTGATATATCAAGAATAATATTTGTTATGCTGGAAAGGCAGTATAGTGATCCAAAAACATGCTTCTTCTCGACTTCTTCCAGAATATTTTAAAGAAAACCGCTTAAATATATTGCCAGTCGATCCGTCTTGCCAGAAGATTTTAATGAAAATATTGATCATCCCTGTACGTGTCTTAACCCCTCAAACTCATTTTGGTTCTAACCTCCCCACATACACTAAACACATTGTTCCAAAATTATCTTAGGATGTTATGGAAGGATCAAGTTAAATCGTCAGTTCCTATCAGAAGAGTCAGATTCATGCGGACGCAGTAAACAGTGTGTTTAATTAATAATTTTTTAATAATGTGTGTTTACTTTATAATGTGTTGTGATTGCTTTAACGTAAAAATGTTTAATAAATTAATAATGTGTGTTTACTTAATTAACAGATGTTTTGCGAATTATTAGCCAGAAAGCCTACAATAATGACATACAAAATGATAAAGCAACCGTAGTGATAAATAAAATAAAAACAACATAGAGTAAAACAGATAAAACCAACCACAACATAAATATCATCAATCAGGATCATCTTAATGAAAATAGCATGTGCAGCAATACACAGTAAGTTATTCTTCCTAATTTTATAGCAGATTAAACTATAGTTGCTACAACTGCACAAACTTTCTTACACTATTTGTAATTTTTGTTATATTTGACAAATAACCGGGGAACGAAAACTTTTAGGAACACATCAGAGGATTGAAGGCTAATCGTTATATGAAACAAATTGAAGATGCTTAAAAAAATTAAACCCACCACTAACAACATAAAATGAATCGAAAACTCAAAATAATCTGTAAGTAGCTGAAACACAAAAATAATAGAAGTCACATATTTATTTCAAATAATAAAAATTGGAAAATTGTATGATAACGAAAACTCAAATTTTGGGACGAAGAAAGGCATGAAAACGTTGCAGAGTAATTTGCGTAGTCACAATTGTGGTTATTCGCGAGAAGAAAGAAATGACGGAACAAAAGAATGAAAGAAATACGGAAAGAAAGAAAGGCTGAAAGAAAGAAAGACGGAAAGAAGAAAGGAAAGAAAGACGGAAAGAAGAAACGAAAGAAAGATGGAAAGAAAGACGGAAAGAAAGGCGAAAGAAAAGGCGAAAGGAAAGACGCAAGAAAGACGCAAAGAAAGACGCAAAGAAAGACGAAAAGAAAGACGAAAAGAAAGACGAAAAGAAAGACGAAAAGAAAGACGAAAAGAAAGACGAAAAGAAAGACGAAAAGAAAGACGAAAAGAAAGACGAAAAGAAAGACGAAAAGAAAGACGCAAAGAAAGACGCAAAGAAAGCGCAAAAAAGACGCAAAGAAAGACGCAAAGAAAGACGCAAAGAAAGACGAAAGAAAGACGCAAAGAAAGACGCAAAGAAAGACGCAAAGAAAGACGCAAAGAGAAAGAAAGACGCAAAGAAAGACGCAAAAGAAAGACGCAAGAAAGACGCAAAGAAAGACGCAAAGAAAGACGCAAAGAAAGACGCAAGAAAGACGCAAAGAAAGACGCAAAGAAAGACGCAAAAGAAAGACGCAAAGAAGACGCAAAGAAAGACGCAAAGAAAGACGCAAAGAAAGACGCAAAGAAACACGCAAGAAAGACGCAAAGAAAGACGCAAAGAAAGACGCAAGAAAGACGCAAAGAAAGACGCAAAGAAAGACGCAAAAGAAAGACGCAAAGAAAGACAAAGAAAGACAAAGAAAGACGCAAAGAAAGACGCAAAAGAAAGACGCAAAAGAAAGACGCAAAGAAAGACGCAAAGAAAGACGCAAAGAAACACGCAAAGAAACACGCAAAGAAACACGCAAAGAAAGACGCAAAGAAAGACGCAAAGAAAGACGCAAGAAATACGCAAAGAAAGACGCAAAGAAAGACGCAAAAAAAAGACGCAAAGAAAGAGGGAAAAGAAAGACGGAAAGAAGACGGAAAGAAAGACGGAAGAAAGACGGAAAGAAAGACGGAAAGAAAGACGGAAAGAAAGACGGAAAAAGACGGAAAGAAAGACGGAAAGAAAGACGGAAAGAAAGACGCAAAGAAGGACGCAAAGAAAGACGCAAGAAAGACGGAAAGGAAGACGGAAAGAAAGGAGAAAGGAAAGGCAAAAAGGAAAGGCGAACGGAAAGGCGAAAGGAAAGGCGTAAGGAAAGGCGAAAGGAAAGACGCAAGAAAAGACGGAAGGAAAGACGGAAGGAAAGACGGAAGGAAAGACGGGAGGAAAGACGGGAGGAAAGATGGAAGGAAAGACCGAAAGACGGAAATACCGAAAAACCCAAAGAAGAAAAGACAGAATGAAAAAGAAAACGTAAAAAAAAAATCATACAAGTAGTTGATTTTACATATTTTAATCAACGCCACTTGATTCCTCGTTTTTCCCACATGAGCGCCAAAATGCAGATTTTATATTGACCAACCCTCTGCAGCGTGCGGTAGGACAGGAGAAGGGCGGTTCTCGGACGCCCTGTGGCACGCAGAGCCCTTTGACGCTGCAGCGCAGCGGTGCTGTCTGCGGTCGTCGACGGCGCGCGATACCTCATCGCGCTCAAAGCGGTGGAAACCCCGGGGAGAGCACGGGAGGAAAGTGGAAGGAAAGGCTATTTCGTGCAGACTAAACAGACATCGCCGCCGTTTGCACTAAAAGTTACTGCCACGGGAGAAACGACGGCGAGGTGACGATCGTGGACCCCATGTCATTACAAATGTGTTTTATAAGAAAAATGTTTTTTTTGTTTAAAGACATTGCATATTTCATTCCCCAATGCGCCAGAACTGGGTTTATCGTCTTCTCAGTATATTAAACTACACTACAGCAATAAGAGTTAGTTCTATTTTTCGACGATCCTATTCTACGTGTATTAAGAAAGTAACACAAATATAGGTCAATGGCTCATCGTGCTAAAAGCAAGGGAAACTCAGTGGCACGAGACGGGTAGAAACGGTAGGGCAGACTAACTAGACATCGTCTCGGTATTTGCGTTAAGTGTTATCGGCAAACTGGAAGGAAACTACATCTGTTCGTATGTAATTAAAAATGAATACAATGCGCAAAATTTGGAATCATTTGAATTTAATAATGTCATTATTACAAGCTAACAACGAATGTGATCTCAGTGACATCACCAAATATTTATTTTCAAAAAGTGGTGTAAAAGGAGGCGTACTCAATTATTTCAAACTTATCGACTCTAAAGAAGGGTTATAGACATTTTCCTAAAAAATTGAGCACCAATACTCCGGAAATATATCAAATTAATCAAACGTCGTTATGAAATAAGTTACTGTGACTCTTTACATGTTAAAATAAAACATTTTTTCTTTAACAGTAGTTGCTTTTTCAAAACCAAAAATTCTTAAAATATTCTGACTTTATAAACTAAATCTTCAAATACAATACATAAAAAAACATACGCTATTTGTTTCCAGGAATATTAGTAAATTGTACTTGTTCTATGCCTCATTGATAACATCGATGACGAGTCTTCAAAATACATTATGAGGAAGCGATTCAAGCAAAATACTAGTGAATGTAAGTTGATTGACGGAGAATTTCACGCTTTTCAAAAGTTGAAACACACACTTTTTGTTTGACACAATACCTTCGCCGATTCATGGGGAGTAGGGAGGGGACACTAACCACATTGGGTCAACCAAGCGTTGCTGCTTCGAATGCAGCGTTGGCATTAATTTTTTCATCTGTGAATGTGATGTGGTATACCGCCCATAACACCTCCCACGAATGAAATTCAAATTATTCTCTCAATATTTCACTGCTTTTAAGAGACGAAATCTGAATTGACCAATTGTAAAGTTAATTTAATCATACCCACATGAAGAGAAAAATACAAATGGTGTGAAAAAATTAATGTTCTAATTTGAAAGTAATATCCATTTAACCTTACGTTTAGTAGTTTTACCTCCACCGTCCCCTAAATTGCTGCTGTGTAAAAAAGTCGGATTTTTAATAAATTCTGTTACTTGCGTAGCAATGTCCCAAGCCTTTTGTGGCGTTGAACGCGAGGAGAAATTTTCCTGAACATAAGTCACTGATTTTCCAGTCAAATCGTTAGTCATTGCTTTTAATTCCTACCGGCCAGGAGCTACACTGTTAATATTTGCACTTTTGCAATCGCTATGTAACGTCGAAGACAAATTCAACAAATTTTTTACGAAAATGTATAAAGCGCTTGAAACAGTAAAATTAGCACGCGTGATGTGGCATAGAGCACATACATTTTTGTCTCATGAACGTGTGCGAAAATTCTCGAGTTAAAGTCGTGAGAATACAATTTCGACATATATGAATGATAATTTAATCTAACCACAATAATTCAGTTTTAATATTTATTAAAACATTTAACATTAATGTTATCATTCCGGAGTACGTTTTCCATTTTCAGTGTTCCCAAGCAAAGTGAATCACACTGAATGGATTCAAACAAAGAGTCCGCCATCTTATGACATGTTCATCTAATGAAATGCGTCCATTAGAGTATAGTTCACTCGCGCTCATTAAGTATTAAAAGAAGCAAAGAAGGGGACATTTCAGCATTTTCTCAATGGAGTGACATATCAATGACAAGAAAAAAACGAATTATCAATGCTAATGGCCTGCAGCAGCAATACGACTTGAATGAAACTACAAAATATGGTTTACAAAAATAAAATCTATCTATAGGAACAAATTTCATTGAGTAAAATATCTCTATCTTTCTTATTTGTAGATTTAGGACGACAACGACAATATATTGAATTATGCAATTTTCAAGCAATAAGAGTTTTAACAATCATGGGACCTACACCATTTTCTTAAACGTCCTTCACACTACCCAAAAACAAATTTAATCAAAACGATGGAGCAATTTTTTAAAAATTTTTGAAAATGTTCCAGGGGCTTCATGTAAAAGTACACCCAAAATTAAAATGTCGGTTTCAAATTTAAGGCGCCGCGACATCAGCCAGATCGTTTTGGGAATATCAAATTTCAGAAAATCGACTAAAGGGTTTAGCCTAGCGTTGTTCAGAGGCGGATGGACGAACGGACGGCTAGACGTTTCGCCATTATTCAATTTTTTGGTATCAAGGACCCACAAAACACGGGTTCAGCCTGCACCACGAGATCAGGGTTTTCTTAATTTAGCAACTGGATTTATTCACTTTTTAATTACCAGGGCCCTGTAGTGAGATTTTCTTCCAAACATTCGTTTTTCGCGCAGTATTACATAACTTTCTCTCTTGTAGCGATAAAGTGAAAATTTGCTGTCCATAACGCAAAATGGTGAATAACGAATAGTTAATGCGTTTAGGCCTTTCCTGGACTTGATGTCGCATGACGTAAAACCGTGTAAGCAGAGACGCACTTCGTTTGAGAAGTCAGTCGATACGCGCAGTATGAGAACACGAATAATAACAGAATCAAATATTTTCATTTTTCAGTCAAAATCAAAACAGTTAATTTTTTGATTTTCCCGTTTCTGAGTATATAACGAAACTTTAAACATTTCTCACGGCCGGGGGCTGAAACGACTTTCAATTCCTGCGACATTGTAAATTAGAAATATCGATTTCCACTTACAATTATCAATGTTCAGTTAAATACTTCACATGTCAGGGAGGTATAAGATAAGATAATAAATAAGCGTCAAGATAGAAAACTTCCAGATATAGAACATCCACTGTATTCTCCCCGGACGAAGCTTCATTCATTACTGGCCTCGTGACAACACTGCCTTCCCCCCTACCGACTCGTCACCTCCCCAGCCTCCGTCGTCCTTTGCCTCGCGGCCCCATGGCCACCGCCGCCATCGTCCCCCACCTCCGCCGCCGCCGCCGCCGCCCCGCCGCCGCCGCCGCCGCCACCGCCGCCATGGCCACCGCCCGCCATGGCACCGCCGCCATCGCCACCGCCGCCGCCGCCGCCGCGCCGTCACCGCCGCCGCCGCCGCCACCGCCGCCGCCGCCGCCGCCGCCGTCACCGCCGCCTCCGCCGCCGCCGCCGCCGCCGCCGCCGCCGCCGCCGCCGCCGCCTGCCGCCGCCGCCGCCGCCGCCGCCGAAGCCCGTCAAACGCCGTAGCGCGCAATGTCCCGTGCCGCCGCGTCCGAGGGGTCTGCTGCCATTCGTCGGTATTTACAGTCTATGCTGTGGGTAGGCGGCGCGACGCGCAACCAGCAAGGCGAAGAGGTCGCGAGAGGGGGTGAGGAAAGGAGGGGGACTGTGATTTGCACCCTCCAGCGTCCCTCGCCATCCTGGCGCTCAACCAGCGTCAGGATGGACGCCTCTTGCCGGCTGGAGCTTTAATCCTATTCACTAGAGAGTTGCCCAAACAGCCTTTAGTTAATGCAATAGTTTCCCCCTTCCCCGACACAATAGCTCGCTTTTGCTGAAAATATTTAGAAGTATGTTCTTGTGAATAGCTATGGGATTACCATCTTCTAATCGTCAATTCAATAATCAGGAAACAGGCAATGTGATTCAAGACCAAACTTGTTTACAACAGTTTCTCTGTACTAGAGGCAATGGGACTGGGAAGAGAATCAATGCACATAATATTATTTTATTTCTTTCTTTTTTTTCTTTATTTATTTATTCATTTACTCTAGTCACACGCTCTATCTATCCACAATTTTCGGAGAATTTTAATAATAAAAAAAGAATTATTATAATAATATGTATTTTAGCTATGTAGTTGTGTCGAAAATTCGCCATCTCAGAACTCTCATTCTAGGACCTCCTGGACAACCAAACTTTAGAACACGACAATCTGGCTTCTCATATATCCCGTCGGCTTTCTAATCGAGATAAAGAGACCTACTAACAAGAACATCTATGAAATACTACATACGTTTTAAGAAAGTCAATATGAACTTGTCAAATAATATGAAATGTACCAAATGTAAAATAAGTGAAATTTTGTCGTACTTACAGAATAATTTCAGAAACTAGTCATGCCAATGATGAAAATTTTTCCCAAATGAAGGGTTATTATTTTTAAAAATAATAACAATAATGACAATATTAATAATAAAAATAATAATAAAAACAGGTTCAATTATTTAAGATTTTTAATTACTTAACAAATTAAGATATCAATAGCAAATTACTAGAATAACGTGGCAGAGGTCAGACGATGTATGTCGTTACATTTTATTGGTAAAACGTTCATACTTGGCTGTGAGGCCCTTCTTTTTTTGGAAGTAGTGGAAAAACATTGGAACCCCTAAAATTTGAAAGTGTAAAATTTAAAAAATAAAATATTAACTTATTATATATTTATTATTTTTATTGTAACATCATTTTGTATGCACTTTAATGTAACTTCAATTTCTTGCGTCTTCTAGAATTCAGTAGGAAATACAATTATTCAAATTATCGTTTCCTGTTGTCCGGGGAGGAAGTATTTCCGAAGCACAACATGATAAGAAACCCAAAAAATATTTATTTATCCTTGAAAATAGATTTTATTACATGAGAGTTTTTTTTTTGTTTTTTTCCCTTTCAAAATTCAAAATTTAAGTAGTATAGGGGTCACAGAATTTTGAAAATGTGCACACATTTACTTTTTCCCATAGCACGTCATACGCAGTTTTTAACTGTTTTTGACGTAAAATAAATAAAAAATTTAAAAATATATCACACAGTGCAGTTCGGAGAGTTTTTTTCCCCCGATGGTCGAATTGAATCACCCGGGGGCGGCCCCGCTTTTCCCCTGGCCCACGGAGGGCCGTTTCGTGGGACAGTTTCTTTCCTTCCGTTATGGGAAAAATACCACTTTTCTGTAAACGCTGATTATCTGTATTTCTTCTCCCCACGATAGTAAACAAGACAGGAAAAGGATATGTTCGGATTGAAATCACAATGTCCAGATAGCACATCGCATCACTTTGAAAGTGCATCATTTGAGGAGATAGCATAACTTCCCAAAAGAAGTGTTTTATGATGTTATTAAACTATCGGAATCACAATCAGACTTCCACTGGAGAAAATCTGACATTGGGGGTTTCTCTGGAATGTTTTTTTGGTTTTGTTGATGTAAATCGTTCGTGAAAAAACGCACGCCCGAAAATGGCGTTTCAGAAACATATAAAGTGTCGTGGGAGGAAACAACGAAACGTCGAAAATAAGTTCTAAAGACAATTTTAAGCTAATTTTGTCTAATAAAATCGTTCGATATTTGTCGACTGAAGCGAATAAGCACTCAAAAGTTGGTTTGGAAAATATTTTTATGCAAAAATTTGCCTTACAGAAATATAAAAAGATTCCATAACTTTTAAATTGTTTATTATTTACAAAAGAAATGGATATATTTGTGCAGAAAAATTAACACAGAAATAAAAAACAAAGAGACTTATGTAAATTAACTACCCTTTGCTTGAACACCTACGAAGACGGTAGTAGGTTGTTAGTGCTCCATACTTGGGGCACGATTCAAGTTTCAATCAAGTAGTCGTGACTCAGAGGCTGAAGTGAGATGATTCTTTGTTTGCTTCTAGGCATCAAATACACCGTGACTCGTTCCAAACATCATTCTTTTACTCTGATTTTTAGTGTAATAAATAATAAGTAATAATGAAAGTAATAATAATAATAATAATAATAATAATAATAATAATAATAATAATAATAGTAATAATAATAATAGTAATAATAATAAAATAATATTACATATAATAATAATTGAGGAATATGCAAGACGGTCATACTTCATGTCTGCCATGCCTTCATATCTGCCATGCTGGAGTTGGTCGGGAGACAGACATGAAGTTTGACCGTCTTTTATATAAGTAAGCTCTGAGGAAGGCATTACATATTCCGAAACGTTGGCAAACTGATGTTGTTTTATTGTTGACCAATCCCCTGATTCCATTCTACAATTTATTAATGGTCCTCAATTCTACAATGGTCAATAATAATAGTAATTAATATTAATAATACATTATTATTACTACTATTATTATTATTATTATTATTTTATTATTATTTCATATTTTAAAATTTCACGCTCTTCCGGGTTTTCAAGTATAACTCAAGGACAGAACGTCAACACATATGGTGAGACAGATGGTGAAAGTTCTTGCTCCAGTCCCCTCAGGTTCCGTTTAATGATTTGGGAGAGAACCTTGCACTATGTTGGGGGTTTGCCAAAACCCGGCCCTCTCATGGTTCTGAGTCCCACTCATTTAGATGGAGTTTTCTTTCCTGATCCTCAATCTTCAGCACAAGCCCATTAGTTGAAATAACCACGTACAATATCTACCTCTATTAGTTTGTATACCACTCTCACAGAATATGGGTGATGCCCTGTGCGCCAAATCTGGCTTTTCCACAGCGGACAGCCATCGCCGGACCTTGGCCAATCCTGGCGTCAGGTATCCTCTTATCATTGGCTTTGCCCCAAGTTTCAGACCTCCCTTCCTCCCCTCAGAAGATTTTCCTCCTAGTTATCTCAAAGGGGCGGGCAATTTCTGAGTCAGTGGCGCTGCCTCGCTAACATGACAGGGTAACAGGAGGGGGTGAGAGGAAGTAGAGGAGGTAACAGGAGGGCACAGAAACAAAACGGTTAGGGCGGCGGGCGCGGACCCACTCGCCAATTGCACTGGACTTGGCCCTGAACCCGTGGCCCTGACAGCCAAGGGCGGCGGGTCAGGAGAAACAACATTTTATCAGTTCTTTACCATGAAATGAATCAAATTTTATGGTATCTAATATTGGAAAATTTGTTCAGATTAAATTAATAGTATTAAAAGTTTTGTTTCTTACAAACTATTTTAAAATCTAATGGTTTAAACAAAACACTAACTATTACATAATAATTTTCAGGAAACACAATATAATGCATTTACATAATGTACACATTTCCTATCAAAAATTGAAATTCATTTCACATTTTAAAAACTTGTATTTTGACATTATTACCTTTATTAAGAAATGCAACAATACACACTTTTTATAACGCATTATAAAAATGTAATCCCATTTTCTATATGAGCAGGTGCATCAAACAGTGATTTCATTATCAATTAAAAATCATTTCCCAGTGTCCCAAGTAGATTATCTTTTGCAAAATTGCTGTTAATATTGTTTAGACTATTTATAAAATTGATCAATTTATAGTGATAATCAGTGAAAGGAACAGAACCTCTCATTAAAATATTAAAAAATAAAATTGTCTTATTCTTCATATATTTTCAAAGTTGCTATTTTCTTTACACTCTAAAAGATTATATCTATCTTCCCAGTGATATTTTTATTTATTTATTTAGGTAATATACAGGCAACAGTACAAATCTGATATAACCTGAATAGGGCTAACATATTAATTATTTTCAACATATCACATTGCATATATTAAAAGCAAAATTGTAATAATTCTATCTTTAATAAATAGCTAATAATAAAAACCCAAATTTTTAATTCTTTAAATTTTGTGAAATCTACATTGAGTTAAATATTTTCTTAAATATTTTTGAATAAACGAAATAAAGAATAATTTGAAACTTAAAATTTACAGATAAATTTAATTTTCTTAAAACGGGGCTGTTAAGAAAAACAAAACTTGTTTGAATAAACTTTAAAGTTAGTATTTAGTTAAAAATTTCAATTCAGGACAATTTCAATTAAAATATTTGCGGAACACAGTGTTTCGAATCGTATTACTTTCAATTTATATGTTAGGTTTGTATGACCCCAGAAACAGTTTCTGGGGGGTTTAGTTCGATTCAAGAAGCTCCCCCAATTCAAACATCGAAACCGACACGGTTATCAATATTGAAGTAAAAAACGGTTTTTTTTCCCGAAACACACCGTCCTTGTTTTCTAACGATTAATTGTAAAATAATTTTAGCCATTGTAAGATATACATGACAAATAATTTGTGCTCATAAGATCCCAATCCCTTGATGCATATCAGACAAAATACTTTTGGTTTAATCAACTTTGGAAAACACAAGAAGTTCAATGAGATCAATTCTCAAATCAAAAACTAAACTACAGTTTATTTTTTTCCACGAAATGAAATTTCATACCTTCTTTAATAATATAAAGAACTGTTATTGTGCTCAAATATCTTGTCAATTACATAGTCAATATTATTCATAAAATTTTCAAAATTAGTATAAAAGTCAATTAAAATATTTTTATTAATTACAAGATTAAAAAGTAAAAACAGTAAAAATACAAATTTTTAAAATAAATAAATGACAAGACAGTGTTACATCAAAACAAAAAAATTAGTTAAAAAGGCATGTTAAAATCATCCTTCAGGGTATTAGATTTATGAATAAGAAAGCATAGCTAAGAAATTTTAAAAGTTTGCGGAGGACAGTAGCGCATCTCTTCTATAGTCGACAACTATCTTCTTCAGCTCTTTCATTATCGCAGTGCACAGGCATGCTTTACAGTGGGGTCTGTTCTTCATTTCTGGGGATAGGGGTGGGTAACTGCGCGAGATGTCCGTGCGAAAGTGGCAGTGCCCGATCCGAGGTGAATAACAATTCTTGCCTCAGGCTTAGAGCCACAGGATGACCACGAAAAAGGGTCTTATGATCCTTGTGAGTTTGAAAAGTTCCCACTCTGTTTGCACTCAAATGCATCGTTGGATAAAATCTTGGTAGTAGGTAGATATTACCATAAAGATGTCTTCTGGCTTCCTCGAGTGCACTACCTAGTAAAGGGGTTTCATTTCCACTTATCCCCACGTGGCCAGGGACACAGGAAAAACTAATTCAAATGATGGAAAATTAAGCATTTCTTGATGTATTTGATGTTGGATATATGATGTCAGGTTTCTAGGAAAGGGGAAATGGACGAAAAGGCTAGCTTCCTGGGTTCGAAGGCCGAGGTTCCGCCTCGGACATAGATGTGTTTCGTGATGTCCTTACGTATTCCCCCTACAGAAAACCCCAAACATAAAAATCACAGTGGTCGTTATATGACCTAGTAGTTAAAGAGATATTAAAAATATACAAAAACAAAAATTTTCCCAATTTCAAAGAAAATTCATTTTTGAATTCAGACTTTCAATAATCGTTGCCTAATAAAACCTAAGGACTTTATTTCCCTGGAAAAATAGTATTATAAAATTAAATTTTATTTAATCAAAATGACATTTCATATATGGTCTGCTAATTCGATTTTATTTATAACATATTCAACTCTCAAGTTTCCTACAATATTGCAATGATATTCATTGTAGCCAATATTTTTTATTCACACTTTCTCTATTTCGTTGGTAAAATAAACATATTTATTAAACTGAGTACCACTGAATTTATAATGTTCTTTCATTACTATATTTCCATAGATTTTAAGCTAAAGGGAACAGTGACGGAAAAAATTTGGGCCCTAATATTGATTAAGACTCATTAAATATTTTACTATATTTACATTCTCGAATGCCAGCCACTGAAACAATGATATCAAGTAAAAAATAGTATTTAGGGTTTTGAAGGAAATTCGTTTTAAAATCACAACTCCAAAAATTTTCCAAAAGACTCTCGAACATGTATTTTTTTTTAGACTCTTGTAGGAAAAGGACCTGTATATGTTAAAAAATTAAAACATTACTGACTTCTAAATCAATGTATTCTTTTCAAAATTGATTTTAAACTAGCAAGTTCATTGGGATTCTGATCAATGATATTCAATATTTCTGGAGGTATGTTACATTATGCTCATTGCATTATTGAAACTTTCTGAAAGAACTCTTTCTTTTTTTACCTCTTCATTCAAAAACCTTTACCGTTATTACAAATACTGTAGTAAATGTCACCTTTTATTAATATCTCAGGATTTTCAACATTGCAATTACTAATCTGTTTCAAATTTCCTAGACTCTTTACTCTTCTTCTAAAATATAACTAATTCTAAAATGAAGTTATAAAAAATTTGTATAATGTTTTCAAATTTAGAAATTGCTTTGCAGTAAGCATAAAAATTTTTCCCGTAAACCCATAATCTAAATTTTTCATATATTGATGCACTTTATTCTTAGGAGTAGAAATTACGTAATGCTACTAAAAACGGCAATTGTCGCAAAAAAACCCATATTACCCCCCTTTGACGAAAAATGGAAAAATCCATCTAAATTTAGAAAAAATCCTCCAAATCGTGGTGGCCAAAACCCATGTTTTTGGGTGGTTGATCGAAAATGCGCGGTAAAATGCGTCGTCCGCCCCTGAACAATCGCAAAACCGTTCAGCCGATTTTCCCCAAAAGTTGATACTCCCAATCGATCTGGCTGATGTCGTAGCGCCTTAAATTTGAAACCGATATTCAATTAGGGGGGTACTTTACATGTAGCCTGGGACATTTTCAAATGTTCAAACAAATGGCTCCAAAATTTTTTATTACAAATGAATAAAAATGTAAATGAAAAATTATTGGATATTAAGTACATTAAGAATTTTCTAGTCATTTCTTTAAAACAGTTTTCTTAAGTATTCCTACAAGTAAAATATTGAAATTTGAATTTTCCCTTCATGAAACTTTTCTTAAGAAGATTCTAATAAGATCATGTGCATTTTTCAGAACTTTTAGTTTTTCCCGCAAAAGTTTCCGTGAAATCGGGTGAGAAAGTCCCGGCTGCTTTACATCACATTATTCTTTAAAACTGTCCTCTTCTAGACATTAGGCTCTTCTCGAATAATTGCAAGTCCTTTCTAGTTTATTATGACAATGTGGTATGAAGTATGCATGAAGAAAAGAAAAAATATTGTCTTTCTTTCTATAGAAAAGGTTCGCATTCTATTAAATTATAATTATATTATATTAATATATTTATTTTTCCCCTATTTATACATTTTTATATTATATTATATACCAATATATTTAAACTTAAAAGGATTGACCTCTGAAAACAGAAAAAATATACTAAACGATTATGTTCTATTTAGCATAGGTTTTATTATTTTTAACTACTTTTCTAGTGAAACTGAAACACAAATCCTTTGCTAATAGTTAACGTCATAGGTACCTGTGGGCTTGCTAACGTTGTAGTTCAATTCAGAAGGTGATTTTTTCTTCTGTTCAGTGTGATTTCCAAGTATTGTAATTTTTAAATTAATATTAATTTTGAAAGACTTGGGGGCCCTAAAGGGCCGTTTATCATCCATCAGTACATTCTAGAAGCCTCCGTTCTGTACCAACTGCTGAGGCGCTGGTGCCCCTATTTGAGGAACTCTATATATTTTGAAAATTGAAAAAGTTAACTTTCAAGACTACAAAATTGAAAATAAAAGATCTTCTGGTTAAACTTTTTTCCCAATTCATGTAATAGTATAATATTGCGGAGCAGTGACATTAGAGAAGAAATATGTGCTGTTGTGTTCAACTACTTCGTTGTTTTATAAGCTTATAATTTCTTTGAACAATCAATCAACTATTTGCTGATAATTAAAATATTTTGCATTATATCATTCAAGTTTAGTTACAAGTTTTCATGAATCAGTAAATTGTCAAAATTCTCTTAGTTTTTAATTGGTTTTAAAAAAAACATATTACTTGCTTAATATCGCGTTTTTATTTCAGACTGTGTTTCGACAGGTTACAGTTCAGTCTTATCATGTAAAATCACCTTGAAGATATGGGAGGGCAAGATAGCAGTTCGCAGGATAGAAACTACTTCGAGCCCTACACAAAGACATTCGAATCAAATATTTCTTAGAATCAACTATAGAATAGTATCGCTGATGATTCCATTCTTATAAAGAATGTGAGTTTGCTCTAACCTGAAGTAAATGTTGTATATCATAAGAACAATAAATTTTAAAGATAGAATTCATTCTACAACACCTCATCAGTGCTGAAAAAGGTACCTCTTTTGATACTCCGTGGATTAAACGGTGTAGATAGAGAATGGACATTAGATCAAATCCTGCCGAATATATATTTTTTACCTGATCCTGGAAAAATTAATCACTATCATCACAGAGAGACATTCAAAATTCTGCAGGAGGAACAAATTTTGTTTTTAACGAAAATGTGATTATATAAGTTTGTTGCTGGTATCTTTATTCAACAATGTGACGAAACAAATTTGGAAGAGATAGCTCAAATATTAACAGTGAAATTAAATTGCAATATCATTATCATTTTTTTGTGTAATCGTTAAATAATATGAAAAGTCTGTACCAAGTTGTATAATCACTATTAATTTACCTATTTAACAATTCTGAGATAATCAGAATCCTTAACAAGTCTCTGGGTTTTTTTAAAATTTTTGCAATAAGTAATTTCTTCGTTCTTTTATTATTGAGAAAAGGATTTTTCTTTTACACGTTTAACAAGTTCATTAGAACTATACAACTCATTAAAATTACCATTTTGTTTTTGTCCTTTATGATAAATCTAACAGAACGCATCCTATAATTGTTTGTAACAATTGATAATTTTTATTTTTTTTATGGTCTTCAAAATTTTTAATTAAGTCTTTCATTGGGGGAGCCACATTTAAAAATGTATTAACTCCAAAACATAAAAAAGTACGATTTGACTGTATGTGAAGAAATCAATATTTTTATTATTACTCCATTTTAAATAACAATGTTTTGATACCTTATCTTTGGTGCGGGTAGACTGAGACTAAGTGGTGACCATTCAATCAGTCCCAATTTTAACAAGAAAATAAATTTAATTATTTGTTATATCAATGATTATTCGCCTGCTTGTGAGGTGATCAATGCAAATCCCCTGTCATTTTAGCCCAAATATGGAAAAAACAAGGAGGTGCAATTTCGGATCTAAAAATGTCTGGGATAATGTTCTTTTAAATCTAAATATTAAATTTATTATAAAATTCAAAAATTTGATAACGGAGTTAGATAAAAAAATATATTATCATGTATTGTTAAAACATCAGTTGCCTAATTTCATTTTCCAAAAATTGTACTGCTTGAGAACAATATTTTGAAATAGATTTCTATACGTCTTAAATTTACTCTCAGAAAAAAAGAAATTACAGAACAAACATTTCGTATTCGTAGATACATTAAGGATTGCAGTTACTGAGGCCCAAATTTCCTCTCTGTACCCAAAATCTTTTTGACTCAGGTTTTAAATCGGGGTATTGAGGATCAAGTTCTGCGCGATGCCTTTTTCTTCTGTTCCGCGTTCTGTTTCCCTAAGTCTGAGAATTAAAAGATAAGAATGTTTGGGAAAATACTTGTATTTATTTATTGCTTATAAGATCTTTGCTGAATTTTTATACTATATAATGTTATGATTTGACCCCCTTTATTACAAATATTTATACAAATGTATTTATTTATATTTAGTTAGTAAAATTTAACCTAACCTCGCTTGGAATTAGATAGTGAACGTTTTGCATACTTTTTGCATTCACTTCGAAAAATTTTGTCACAACTCTGTCACTGTTTATGGGGAAAAGAAATAGAAATGTTTTCCGTTCGTTAGTGATATCATGTTGACCTGATACCTTTTATTTAGTACTAAAGATGTAATTCCCTTCAGGGCGAATCAACCAGAAACGTTCGATTTGCAGTTGCTCTGACACTGGCTTGAAAAATGCGTTTTTCAGTTGGGGTTTTTGGGCTCGTGTATTCCCACCCTTTGTTTTGTCACCTGTCATCATTTACGTAAGTCAGTTTAGGAAGGTTTGGACATTTAAAGTAATTGATATCAAGTTGTGACTTTTACACAACTCGTCCCAGATTGTGACAAATTACTCGTTTTCTTGATTACATAAATACATTCATATTTTGCAATATGAAACATTTATATAAAATAAACTCACCTTGAAATGACAATCAATATGCAGAAAATTCTCAGTACTGTTTTTGTATCTCACCTTTTGAAACTGCTGTAACACGTTTAAATGGATTTTGAACTATGATAATTCGTTATCTCGCACAAAACAAAACTTGTACTTCTCGATTTTACTTTCTCGCATACGCACGAATATACGTAGTATGCGTAGTATATTCGTATGTGACATATACGTAGTATATTCGTGCGTATACGTAGTATAAAAAAGTTATGTAATACAGCGGAAAATCGATTTCGCGATTAAACGGGAATACGTTTTGCATCGAAAAGCAGTTTATCAAACCTCCCAAAACCATCCCTCTGATCACACTAAGCGCCTAAACCCACGTGATCCTTCCATGAAGAAAACCCCGTTTTCTTGTAGTTGAAGCTTGAAATTTTGAAAATCTTTGAAATTTGAGGTACTTTACATGAAGCCTTTCGGACATTTTCAAAATTTTCTCAAAAACGCTCTAATTTTCTGGTAAAAATAAGTAAAATACTAGAAGGATGACATAGTTCCCAATTTTCATGGGTTTAAATCTGATTTTCAAAAATTTTAAAGTTTGAACATTTTGGCGTCTCCTACAACTAAAGTGAAAACAGATTTGTCTTCAAATGAAATATGTTGTCCATAATTCGTTCTTCATAACAATCATGGCTTTCTTGAAATGTGGCATTTTTCTTCAAAGTGAAGCAATATTTACAATTTTAAAGAATTGTTTAAATGCAAAACTCAATGAAACCGTTTTCTTTTCTTACTATTAAAACGTTTCAAAACCGATTTTTCGAAATCTACTTTTACTGTTTCTTTCGTTGCAAGCAACATTCCCGTTTTTCATGCAAAACTCAACAATTATCACTCATCCCAAACCTAATATATAAGCATTGTATAAGTGACTGCGGGGGTGACGTCATGTAGTTCAGGTGCTTGTTTGAAGAACTGGAAGACTCGAGTTCACGTCCTGGCCTGTTCATACAGCTTTTATTTTTGACTATGTGTGGGTTTTAATTAATACTTTTCCCTTTTTAATAATATAAAATTTTGCATTTACGGTTATCGTTTGAAGTTTTTAAAAGAAAGAAGTGTTAATAGTGTAACATTTGTTATATATTGAAAAAATTACCAATACGGGGAAATAGAGTTTATTTTATATAAATGTAGTGATGAACAAAAGATTACTGCGTAATTGGTGATTTTCTTGAAGTCAATAAATGTTTCTTAGATTCTAGTAATTCCGCAAATAATTCGATGTCGGGCCCTGTCGAAACTTGTCCTAGCCAACGTTATCGTCTAATAATCTACCCTTTGGGAGAGCGTAAAGGTTGAGCATCAGGCTAGAAAAGCCAAAAATTACATAGTACTGAACTGAAACATTCCATAAGTGAATTAACTATTTTATAGTGCCCCTAGATTTCTTTGCTTTCTTATCTCTTAGAGGGAATTTATTTAATATTTTTAAAATTTCAGAAGTGCGGAAAAGCAATGGTTTGAAGACAAAATTCGTAAGATTCTTAATTGAGTAAGTTCACGGGAAAAGCTTACGTAGTCTGTGTTGGGAGGGGCATCGCAGGTGCGTGGCTTCACAATAGGAACGCGTTTCAAATCCCTACGATATCAGCGGTTTTTACTTGACGAGCAATGAAAATAAATTCCCTAATAACGATGTCGAGAATTTCTAACATTTTCCTTTTTCTCGAAAGATACCATTACAAACTGCGGAAAAAATTTGATGTCTTTCGATTACTGGTCGTTTACAGATCATTCACTACTCCATATTTTCCTGTTTTATCCGTTTTGGTTTTACATTTTGGGACATTCGTTTCCTTCTCCCCAATGATTTACGTCCTTTGTAATTAACTTTGTTTTTTCTCACTGTTCTTTTTTCAATTTCTATCTAAATTTCCCTTTTCTTTTAAAAATTGAAATCTTACACTTCCTACTAAAATATGAAGAACTAGAGGTGCAGAATGGGACAGACTTTCTCTGAAATGTTTATAATTTCCTTTGTGTGGACTGGTTTAAGGTTCTTGCCAACTCACAAGGTTCTTGCCGTTCTCTTGCCCAGCTGACATCTATCGCCGCACAAAATACATTTTTTACATTTCTCAACTTTTCAGTTCAAAATAGCTCTTTTTTAGGAATCTATTGAGTTTTGAAAAACTTCTCTAAAGTCATTTGAACACTTCTCACAAGTTAAATAATCATAAATCATTCAAGCTCATTTAACAGCGTGAGAAATTTCAAAATTACATTTGTGTAAATTTTAAAACAATAGAATAGAGCAATATCTCGTTTATTCATCGGATAGGCTGCATTTGGGATTACCCAACCAAAATTTAAAGAAAAAAAATTTGGGGCCGTTTTGAGAAAATCTTGTTTATGTAAATTTTTTAAAAATTCAAATTTGCACCTCATATTCGAAATCAACTAAATTAAAAAAATTCATTTATTATTGAAGATCAATTATAAGCAACACATTTCATTTGACAAAATCTCTATCTTTAATTTTGTAGTTGTAGTAAAAGCCAAAAAAAATTTTAAATTTTGGATTTTCAAAATTCGGAGTTAACCATGATAATTGGACATATTACCTTTATAACGTATTTTACTATAGAGTAAACAGTGCTAAGAAATTTACAGAAAAATTTAGACCGTTTTAAAAACAATTTAAAATGTCCCGGAAAAGGGTACAAATAGTCCCCAAAATTATAATGTTTTTAAAAATCCTAGCTTCAGCTCAAACGAAACACAGGAGTTTCTTCAATTTGGAAAAATCGTATGCATGGTTTAGTCTAGAGTTTATCAGACGGACAGACATTTGCTTCAATTAGTTTTGCTCCCCGGATCCAAAACTGGAATTTACTACACCGCGTTAGAGGACTTTCTCTTAATTTACCTTTTTGATTCAGTTTTCGTCACGGGAAACGCGGCAATGATTTTTCGCAGAAAATGCAAGTTTTTTCCGCACATTTTATAACATTCTCTTTTACGTATTTACCCCTGTATATCGTAAGTATACAAAAATGTAAATATGAAATGTTTGTTAACATGCGTCACCAGATAAAATTTTTAAAGGGAAAAAGTTTGAAGTTGAAAAATAATTCTTGGTTTTAAAACCATGTATTTATATAATAAATATTCGATTATTAGTTGAAGTAAATATGTTTATCATGCCCATTTACTAACATTCTGAAAGCTACATTTTTGATGTATTTAATTTAAAAAAATCATTATTAAATATTCTTTAATCATTCCATTCAAGTATACTACAACTATTTACTAAAAATCAACCCGGGTCCAAAATAAAGACTCAAGGTCGTACCCCCTCTTCATCCCAAAAATATTCATTCTCTCTCATAATGAACTATGGGAAACTATATGAAGATGAATAGAAGATCTTTTTTTTATATAATATTTCATCAGAAACAGTTCTTTACCTTTAAATTGACGTTGAAATACTTAATTATTTTAGGAGACACCCAATAAGTCATAGGGCTGTAACAAAATGTTGAGTTTGTTATGCATAATCAAATAACAAAAAAGTTGGGGGATATCGTTTGACTTCGAGAAATGCAAACCCTTTTTATTCATACATAAGCGATTTCCTTTTTGAGTCAGTATCACTTGAAAATAGGTAGAAAAATAATATTTTTTGTATCTGTACATTTAATCCATAATTAATAAAAAAAAAAATGGAGACTCAAAATAAATAATGTAAAGTCAAGACACATGGTTGTAGGGGAAAACTCGATATGATCTAGAACAGAAATAGGTATATTTCATGGAAAGGAATTTAAATATATCAGGTGATTATTGGAGCAGAGATCTAATATTGACTTTATTAAATATAACCCAGGAAGGCCAATTATTAGTAGCTTCATAATATTTTATAAAAAACATTTTGAAAAAAACTAAAGACAATATAAAAACAATGGTGGAGAGCTTGTACTATGAATCAAATTTGAATTAAAATATGCAATAAACTCTCGTTAAATCTTGAAATGAAATTTTTTGGGAAAGATGTTGTCAGTATACTGTTTGATAGAATACTAAACGAAGATTAGACAGATAATGAGTTGAGAGAAGTGATCAATGTAAATCAAACAACTCCCAAAGGTATGCGCAGAATGCTGTGACAGAATATCAAAATATCTTTGAGTGATCCTTTCGAAAGAAGAAAACGAGGAAGGCAAGGAATTCTTTAAGTACGTCATCGATTTGACAATGAAGGGCACAAGAATGGGAAGATGCCTGACGGAATAAAAAACATTGTGTGAGATTGCGAAAAACAGTCATTAGAACTAAAATACTCGCTTAAATTAATAAAATAATTACCTTAAACCCCAAGTGGAAGATACCGGATGAAGAGCTGTTTATTGCTGGCACGAAGTAAGCGGGCAAGATCTGTTAAAATCTTGCGGAATCTAAACAAACCCAAAATTACGTTCTTATTTGAAGATTAAATGAAAACAAAAAATTTGATTATTTTCTAGAGAGTCCTTTGAATAACAAATATCAGATATTACTCTATTTGGTATTTGTGATTTTGTAAACTTTGTCCATTTATCGCATGATCGCGTTTTCAATGAACAACTATTCTTCCGAAATTTACGGTCGGAAAATAAATATTGTATTTAGGTAAAAAAAAAAATGATTGAATTATGTTTTCGAAAAATTGACGGGGCTAGTGAAAAAAAAATACTTAAATATAAATTCACATTTCTTATATTTACCAATGAATAATATCAATTCCACAATTAAAATCTTTTTCCGATCCATAATAACATATGATGTCTCTTTAACCTGAAATCTTTCGCTTTGCAGCGATAACATAATTCGGAAAAGTGTTCGGGAGTTTATCGACGAAAGACAAAAAAGTAATTACATGAGTAGGACTTCTGATGCGTATTCCCAAAGGGAGATTTTTTAAACTCAGACATTTGTTTCATCTTCTCTCTCTGGTATGCACATGTATTCTCAAATTAATTTGAAATATCTGTATCACTTTCAGATCCTAAGACTTAAATAAAGGAACATAAGTGACCCTGAAGATTTGGTTACAGACCCCCAGCGATAGCCCTGTTTTTCCTTCTTGACCTTGCATTAAAGTGTCCGAAGTGGCGACCCAAAAGCCAATAATTTTAAATTTGAGTTTTCGTTATTTTAGATTTTCTTTTAAAATCGTCTCTGCGTGAGATATACTATATCGAAACAAACTATAATCAAATACATTTTTAAAAAGTTACATTGTAATAAGTAAATAAGTTTCAACAATAAAAATATTTAGTTATAGTTTTAAAAATTTAACCTTAATTCATATATAATACTTTAAATTTAAAATTTCTATAAATATTGATAACAAATGAAATTTTCCAAATAAAAAATTAAAGTACTTATTTGTTTTACAATATTTATTAACAATTCATTAAAAAATTTTGAATATGCAGTGCAATATTACTGAAGATGCGTTAGTGAACACATCAATAAATTGCAATTTTATGAAATGAAAAAATGTATGAAAATAGAAAATTTTATTTTGACAATATTTTACAGAAGGATCCTATTCATTTTCTAACGATATAACGAAATTTCAAGTTTGAAAAATTTTGAAACATTATTAACAATTACAATTTTGAAATAATTTATGACAGGAGAATCTCTAGTGATTCTTAATGGATTAGCAAAAAAAGTGTTTGCATAGGTCTACTTATCTGAAAAGTGGTTAACATTCCGATGAGTAAAAAACTTTGTTTCATTGCTCTCTCTCGAAAATAAAAATATCGTAAAGTAAAAATATCTTGCATAATAATATAAATATATTAATTTCATTGCGTTGGATTGAAATCATACAAATTACATTAAGTAATATATTGATAGAGTGTGTGTGTTGTGTATGTGTGTGTGTGTGTGTGTGTGTGTGTGTGTGTTCCTCAATGTTCACCCAAAAGACAAAAGCTGTGTTTCCCCACAAACATTAGATATTAAAGTTTATATAAGGTCATATGTGTTTTGGTTCTCCAAAAGTCCTCAAAAAATGGTATCCCTATGATTTTTAATTTTGCAGTAAAGAACTCCCTGTAAAATTTAAACCCTAACGTTAGATTGGGGGATTATTGTGATCCCAAACAAGATCAATAATCTTCATTTTTACAGCTACTTCCAATTATAATGTCTCATAGAAACCATTGTGACTAAATGAACTTTAAATCTAAGTTTATTTAGTATTGTATATATCAAAACTATTTTTTTACAATATTAATGTCATGACCATATAGTATTTTTAATTGGGTCATCTGAAAATTGATGATGAGTATTTCACAACTGAAGCTGCTATCTCGAGACGTGTTTGTGAAACTGACTCAAAACTATTTCTTAAGTTATTAATTTTTAATAATAACAGGTTAGACAATGCATACAATCATTATTTCATTTATATTAAAAATTACAATATAAACGACAAATGTAGACATGAGCTTTAATATCGTTTCAGTGTTATTTTGCAAACCCGTTTTTTAACAGTTTTAAAATATGTTTTACTGGAAATTGCATGCCTTTTTTTATGTAATTAAACGTATATACAAAAATTTATGTAAAACTGTTGGTTGATTTAATTTTATATTCAATTTTCTATATATAACTCCCATCACCGATTTTGTAATGTTCAGATGAATAGTCCACTCCTGAAATGAAGCTAAAGCGGATTGGTCGTCGTCCCAGAAAAGGGAAGGAAATCAGGAAAACTCTGGTAATTCGCTCAGGACATCCCATTTTTGTGCAAGCGAGTACAAGTTTTCAGCTCAACTGAGGTGGCTGATATTTCTCCTCTTTTCTGCAATAGTTGTCAAGAGATTATGATCCAGTGGGAAATGCGATATCAATTATTTTGCCCTACGAGTAGTTTTGTCGAAAACGACAATATCAGGCTTTTTTGCTTCCACTGTTCTATCTGTAACAATGGAGTATCCACAAGATTTTTGTCTCATTAGACAAAACTTGTTCTGGTAGATATTTGTAGTATGGCAGGCTTTCCTTTATCAGGTCGATCTTTTAGCAAGAGCTTGGTGGATGATTTTGGCTACATTATTATGACGTTGTAAATAATCTGTTTGTGCCAACTGAGCATCCACTGCAGATATGTTAGATAGATTCGGTGGCCTTCTTACATAGGCGACACTTGTCACTGATGTTTCTTTCATAATATATCGCCTGTAGTTATAGTGGCTACTACCTGATCTTGAATGGCCAGTACAAATCCTTCCGTCTCGCCAAAAAAGCCTAGCTGTTCTCAGCCATTCAGTCGATCTCTTCACATCTATGGAGTTACTTTGAAGAGCAGTAGCAAACCTGCCATGGAGTTCCTTTGATCTCCACTGCTCAATTCAGTCCACAGGTTTCGGAACTCTTGGATTGTGATCTTCCTGGAGCAGCTTCAGAGGTGTATAGCCGTGATCTTGTGCACAAATGGCCGTCATGGATTCGTTGATGGTGAAATAATTTCTGAGCTGTTTTCTTGCTGGACACATAACTCAAGACTTAACATCCTAGCCCCATGATGTCTTGAAAGATACAGCCTTTCGGTGGAACTTCGAGGATGATGCATCCGATATTTTGATAGAAGTTTATTATTATTATTATTATGTATTATTATTATTTTATTATTATTATTATTTTATATTATTCCGATTATTCTATTAAAGAGAGCATTTGAACTTGAATTCTTTATGATGATTGTTGATTTTCTCTAGGCCCATTTTTCTTCATGTGTTCACTATTTGTTTCTTCCGCTCTGCTGTCATTTCATCCTGGCCTCTTCTTGCTTTCAGTTTCAAATGTATGTTTTTGATAGGTGTTCCTGAATTATTTTCTATTTCCTGCATCATTTATTGTAACGTGTGCTTGCTTAGATCATCCTCGACTTCAATCCATTTTGTTTCCCTGCCTGAGTTGATGACTGAGAATCCGTTTTGAAATTCTGTTTCATTCATCCTATGAATATGTCCGTAGAACTGCATTCTTCTTTTCTGAATGTGTCCGTAATCTTATCAGTGTGCTTATAAATTTCTAATGTAGGCCTCTTCATCCAAATCCCTTGCTCTTGTACCGGTCCAAAAATTTTTCTGAAATTTTCCTTTCTTGTTTCTCTATTTCTTTTATTTTGATTGCCCCGATTTGTGTCGTTTCAGCGGCATATAGTGCCTCAGGAAGTACGACAGTGTTATAATGTCTTAATTTTGCGTTAATGGATATGGACTTTTTGTTGTAATAGTTCCATGTGAGTTTGTATCTCTCTGCAATTTTCTTATTCTCCCTCATTGCCTTAGTTGATCCCTGATGAATGATTTCTCCTAGATATTTAAAATGTCGGTACTTGTATAATTGTCCCAGGATTGTTTCGATAGGCAGTTTGTCTTGTGGCACTTTCTATGTATTGTGTTTTCTCATTGAAATTTGAAGACCAGTTTTATGTGCAATTTCGTGTAGTTTCTCTATAGCGTCTGGCCTCTTTTCTATTATTTGTGAGATGCGAGGTCATCCGCAAAGGCTAAGCCATTCACATGGAACCTATTCTTTTTTATACCAATTTGGATACCTTTAACTTCTTTTCCCAAGTCTGATAATTTTCTCGAGAAGGATATTAAAAGCAGCGAAAGTCCGTCACCCTGTCGCAGTCCAGTTTGGATCTCAAATGGTTCGGAAACTTCCCCATGAATTAAACTTTGGAAATTGTGTTAGTTAAAGTTTGCCGGATGAGTGTTCTTGTCTTTCTGTCGATACTTCGTCGATTCTTCTAGTGTGTGTAGAGTGTTTCTCTGTCTATGAGTCATAGGCCTTCTTAAAGTCCACAAATGTGACCACTGTGTTTCTGGTGTTTCTCATCTGAGAAACATTTTCAGATTCAGATCTATTTCTATGCAGGAGTATCCTTGCGAAACCATCCTGGTATTCTCCTATCTGTCTATCAGCGTGTTCTTCTAACCTATTCAAGAGGACTTTGAGAGAATTTTATACGTGACTGGCAAGTGAGATTCCTGTAATTATTCGGATCGGTTTGTCCCTTTCTTATGGAGTGGATGGATAATTGCGCATTTCCATTCAGAAGGATCTGTTCAGTTTCCCAAATGTCTAATATGATCCTATAGAATTTTCCCGATTAATCTTTCATCATTTAGCTTCAGAGTTCTGCTATAATTCCATCTTCTCCTGGGGCTCTGTTGCTTTTCAGAACTTTGATAGTCTCTACTATTTCCTTGATGGTTGGTGGTTCAGCGTCGGAAATTGGTGTGGACGTTTCAAAAAGATATATTCTTGGGACCCTCGCAGTTGAGAGTTGGTTGAAATACTAGAGGATTTGGCAGTTATTCTTCTTACTGTTGGTTTCTAGTGAGCCATCTGGTTTCTTGAAGCAAAGATTAGGCGGTTGGTATCCTCTGAGATGTTCTTTAAAACTTTTATAGAAATTTCTGTGTGTTATTCTTTTAAAATCTTGTTCTATTTCATCTAGTTGCCTTTTATCAAAATTACGTTTTCCCTCCGAATTGTTTTGATGTTTGTTTTCGGATCTCCAGAAATTGTTGCCATTTGTCCGATGTTTGGTTACTATTGAAGTTTTCCAGGCTTTGATTCTTTCCTCTATTGCTTGGTCACATATTACATTCCACCACCTGTGTTTTCTCCTTTTCGAGGTTGTCCCAATTTCATTGTGGATTTGAGGACGTCCGCTAGTTCTGTCCAATTTGTGGTGTTTGTTTTAGATTTCCTGTAAGATGATTTCCTTGTTGAGTTTTAAATATTCAGGGTCTGGCCTGAACACTTTGTTTAATTTTGGTTTCTCCTATTGGTTGTAACCTGGTCTTTATCTGTAGAAGGTGGTGGTCTGATTCAAAAGCCTCTTCTGGTTTTCACATTCAAATTTCTGTTATGTTGCTCTTAGAGATGGCCACATGGTCAATTATTATTATTTATTATTATTATTATTATTATTATTATTATTATTATATATTACAACTAATTTATAAAAATTTCTACAAATAAATGCAGTTTCAACAGTTATTTTCAAATCCAACATATCCCTTCATGAAACTCTAGGTGAGCGTGTACTGATGATGAACGACCTTTTTGAGACGATGTATTTGTCAAGCTAGTCACACACACACACGCTCACACGCGCACATGCACACATGACACACGACACACACACACGACACACACAGCGCAACAATATAATAATATTATATATATATATATATATATATATATATATATATATATATATATATATATACACACACACACACACACACACACACCACACACACACACACACACACATAGAGTCGTGAAATGAGTAAACCACCTACTTTCGGGGATCGCCAGAACGAGTCCTCCTGTTGTAGCAGGAAGAAGGGTGACCGCACAAGTAAGCAACCCACCCAAGCGTCGCCCCAGCGCTACGTTTCAAAGCGTCGGGACCTAAAGCACCGGATCTCACATAAACAATTCCACGTACACCCCCTCCCACTGCGCGGCCCCAACACTTCTGCAAAGACGGCACGTGGCAGAGACCAGACGCGGCGCAGCACAGTGGTTCAGGGTGAACAGAAATGCGCATGCTCCAAACTAGCTGAACGTGGTGTCGCTGACGCTTCAACCCGTTTTGGGTAAAAATATGCCAAATATTGAAAATTTGTGCTTCGCAAAATTAAATGAAAGAAACTATAAACATACAGTTGATTTGTTCTTTCATCTTCGGGTGTAATACGTACAAATCATTTTTTGAGAATTAATATTGAATAATAAAAATACAAAAACATTTGAGGTCGTAAGGCTTTCTTGTATTCATTTCGAGATACAGCCACTACCCTCACCCTATACGATGTGGAGAACCTAATCTTAACGTTCTCAGAGAATTCTTTTGAAAGATACAGTTCTTTAGCGTATCATTAGGCGGCTTATTCCAGAAAATTTGAACGTTTGAGCTCTAGTCTATAACATAACTCCATTCTTATAAATTTATATTAGAATATTATTTTAAGTTGAAATTATCCTACAAAAGAAGATTATCCATTATTATTATCACATATGCTACACATAACAAAATCATGCTATAAAACGATAATTATCTTATAATGTGGCAACGATAGAGTGACTGACAATGAATATTTTTCTTCCAAGGTAACTAAGCCCTGCATCGCTCTGTGAACGAGTAGCAACCTGACAATAAATGTTCAGTGATGTTATTCAACGACTGGGTGCTGTGGAGCCGAGAAAGTAGTTCGCTGCTACCGCAAGATCGCAGCGCTAAAAGACATCACAATCACGTACATTTTAAAATTATCGAAGAATCGTCTGTATTGATCAGAAAAAATATCAGTTCCATCAGTAGATCGAGATGCGTCAAATGACACCTCATTTGTCTCGATTGCTGTACGGCATATCGCCTAACCATGGCGGACGGGCGGACAGACGGAGCGACGAATACAGGTTACTAGAACACTGTAAAAGGATATTTCAACAATGTACCGACATTGGTAACCGAGATGGCTTTCGTAGCGCCTTAGCGGAAGACACGCGAGTAGAAGCATTTTTACGGTACGCCAGACATGGCACGAGCCATGGGCACCACTTACAGAGGGGTGTTTGGAGAATACGCACTAAAAAGTAAAATCACCCTAATTTGAGGCATCCTGACCGGGCCGCAAATTATATGTGCGAGGGTCTCTGAATACCTAGATATGCCTCTCGTGACCACGAGTCTCCTCTCGGGCACAGACGCTTGCTTGTGTACTATGGCATTGTAGAGCTCTCCCAAACCCATGATTGATTGATTGATTGTTAGTGATTCCGGGCGCGTCAACTGCTAAGGTCATTAGTGACGTAACTGTAGTACATATTTTCCCGCGGGAGATGGCGGTGATCTTCCGAGATGGATGTTAAGATCCGGCGTCGACCTAGCGTCGGCTACTGGAGTTATCCCCAACCAGGTATCTCTCACCAGCAGGGCACCGCCCAAACCTGGTCAAGCTCTAAGCTCCCGACCTGCCCCTTGGCATGTGTGATAGTGTAGTGCATGTTAAAGTAAGTATGTGTACGTAAGGGATGAGAAGACAAGGGAGAGGAAGGGAAGATAGCGTGCGGCCCGTGGCCCGTTTGTTAAAGTGTTGCTCCGGCATTTGCCTTGCGTTGATCGGGGAAATCACGAAAAACTACCAGTCAGAGCAGCCAGCCGCTAGAACTCTCCTCAAGACAGCGAAAAAATTCGACCCAGCCGAAAAGCACCGTCGAAGTCAACCTAGGACCTCCCGGTCAGAGGCATCGCAATGACATCAGTTGATGCACCGAGTCCTCTAGCCCGATCTCTCCTAACCACCATGCATACCTTTCAACCACATTGCTTGCATTCACTTCACAAAATTCTCAGCCATCACCATCCCTGCTCAATATAATAATTATCATCAGCTCCAAAAGGATACAGATGAACTGCAACAAGTTGGTCCGTACAGTGATAAGGATACGAGGAAGACATAAACGGATCAGGAGACGGAAAAGAAAGAAGAACCAAAAGTAGGAGCTAGAAGTCTCAGAGACAAAGAAGGAGATGTAGATGGGGAAGTGGGAGGTAAAAAATAAAGGGACGAAGGAGTGCGAAAGACGGAGGAGAGGGAGACCGAAGAGGGAAAGATAAAAGAGTGGAGACGGAAGTAGAGACGAAGTTGAAAGAGACGTAAAGGTAGTAAAAGGGGGAGTGGGAACTGTATATGAAATATTTGTGTCAACTGCAGTTGAGCTATGAGAAATACAGATGTCAACGCGTCTGAAAGCATTGGGAAAAAGTCATATCGCTGCGGCATGACTGGCTCTGTATGGCCGTACTTCCTGTCGTGTCTATCAATTTTAATTGTCAGATGCATCTCCCAGCGCCTTTCGCTACATATGACCGCTATTATGAGCTCTCTCTCGAATTCGCTGACCCCCGCGCTTGCGCGCTTAAAGTTTCTCCAAGCGTATATTTGCTTCCAGCTTTACTTCAGGTTTTTCATTTTTGAAACAAGCTTTCTCAAAAAATGTCTATTGATTAGCGCGTTTGCAGCCTTTTTCATCCAAAAGCTTCTTCCTGTCTCGATATTTCTCGCTCTCCTCGCTGCTCCTGCCGGATTATTCAGTCGTAAGTCTTCCACAGGTTTAGTATGCCATTCTCGTTACCCCTCTGTATCCCAAACCCCACGGGTAAACTCAATCTTTCCGACACTTCAAACCGTAAGAATTCCAAAAGATTTCAATGAAAATAATTATTTCAAGATCTATTTTTAAAGAACAGTTTTTAACAAGAAAAAGTTCTATTAAGAAAATACTCGACATGTAGAAAGACGTCGAAAAAATGTGAACTTTGGGAATTTTCAGAGATTTCAATGAAAATAAGACATGTGGCATGTTTTAAGAATACTTTGTTCAATTGAAAAAATAACGCAAAGACTTGAGCCCCACTTTTTGTTGAAATGATATTTTTAAAATTTTGTTGAGGCTTGACGTGTATAGTCTCCCCGCCCCGCGAAATCATAATATCAATTTCAAATTCACAGCGCCTTGAGATCGGCCAGATAGATCTGGGAATGCAAATTGTTTTGTCCAGAATCTGACAGATGTAGACACGTTTTGCTGTAAACCCATTTTTCGGCACTAAGCACCCAGAAGACCTATAACCTGACTGCACAAAGTATGAAAGAAAATAATATACTACATACATGAGTGAGATTTATCCACGTTCTCGATACCAGGGACCCACAATACGAGTTTTCTGACAAAAATTGCCTTTTTCCGCTGCAGAGCTACAATTCTTTCTCTTTACTACATAAGAAATCACAATTGTAAATAAATACTAACGAAAAAAAATTATGTTAAGCAAAGAATAAATATGATTAAAATTTGTCTTTAATGTCTCGGGAAAATAAAAGTTAATTATCTATTCTTGTTTTTCAATACTGCCTTACGGATACGGAAGAAGAGCACAAGAAAACATGGGGACAAGGAACACGATGGAGTGGAGGATAAAGATGAAAAAAGAAGGAGAAGAAGAGGAAGAAGGCGAATTGAGAGGAGGAGGCGAATAGGAAGAAGAAAAGGAAGGAAGAGGAAGGAAAGGAGGAGATAGGAAAATAAAGAGAGGAAGAGGAGGAGAGGAGGACGGAAAGGGAAAAGAGGGAGGAGGTGGGAAAAGGGAGAAGACTGAGAAGAAGAAGAAATAGAAGAACAAGAAGGATTTGGAGGTTGAGAAAGTTGTTGAATTCTTGCCGCTGTCCGTCCATTCTGCTCCACTGTGTGGTGTGTGGCGGAGCGGTGCAGCGCGGCAGTAGCCGTGGGGCAAGGCACTAGGCACGTCGCGGGGCCCGCGAGAGCGCGCTGCCTTCTGGAGCATGAAGTCGTATACACTGGCGTCTCATGGGGCCGCTTGCACCAGACGCCGCATCGCGCCTCGCTCCCTCCCCTATCACGCCTGACCCGCCCCTCCCCTTCCCTCCCCTATCACGCCTGACCCGCCCCTCCCCTCCCCTATCATACTTGACCCGCCCCTCCCCTCCCCTCCCCACCCTTCCCACCCCTCCCCTCCGCACCCTCCCCCACCTGCCCGCCCCGCCCCCGCTCCGCCCCCGCTCCCCCCCGCCCGCCCCTGCCCTGCCCCGACACTGCCACCCCCCAGCCGAGTGTTTTACGAGCCGTGTTGTGATACGCCGCACAGTGCCAGTAAGCGATTGAAAAACTGCGGGATATCTTGGTAAGGCTTCCTGGTTTTCCCTTTTGTAATATATCTACGAGTAGTAACTTCAAGAACACGGGGAAAATATTTGGGCCGCGAGAACCTACAATGTGTATATTGATAACAGAGTTGAAAACAAAGCAGTGCAAATTGGATAAAGTCTGATAAAGTCTCAATAAAACGCCGAAATGTTTTTAACACGTGATGTTTTTCATGCACTGGACCTAAATTGAAGACATCCTATTACTTTGCATATAGAGAGAGCAACCGGCATTAATATTCGCAAACATTTTTGCGGAAAGGAGAAACAAACATTGCACATGCGCGAGGTAGAGCTCTCAGGAAGTCCTTGGTTCTCAGAACTGCTCCACTAGTTGGACCAGAGCCCATGAGTTGGAGTACTTTGTGCATTTCTGTCGTGTCTCACGGAAAATGCCAGCAATATTACGAATATTCAATGTTTACGCTAGAGAGAAAACCTTCAAAGTCCAACTAACTCATTTGCCCGCATAAAACTAATTGGTCACGGCAGTGAGAAGGAGTGAACATAGCCCTTCAGACGAAAGCATGTAAATGTTGTGACCCAGATGAAATACACAGGATTCGCGAAATGGCGTCTAAAGGGCACCTTGGTATTACAATTGAAAAGTGTGTGCCAACAACGAGATCTTCACAAACCGGAGGAAAACTGCGATTTCCTATTTGTCATCGAGGTTTAATCCTCCGCTGTCGTGTCTCGGGGTATAGTTTAACGGTTGCAAACCCGTTGAATACCAATGAAAGAGGAGGTCAACGATGAAATTCAGAATAAAATTCAATATGTCAAAAATAATTTTATTAATTTAATAACTATTTACACAACTACATAGCAATACATTACAAATTATTTGCCCAAATCCATGTTTGAATATTTTGAGTTTTTCAGGTATGACAAGGTCATATTGATTTTGAACATTTTCTGTACTGGCGGTTCATTCCCCCCCCCCCAAGACACATACGGACAGGTCGTTTTCTCAAAAACTAGTTCAACATTCACTACGTTTCTCCAAATGTACAACTGTTCTTTACATTGACAGATACTTAAGTAAGAGTACAACGTGTTTATAGTTGTAAGATTGATTGATTGCTTAGTGATCCCGCGCGCGGAATGGGCGGTGATCTTCCTCCGCTGGCTGGCGAGATCTCGCGTCGGAGTTCGTCGGCTTGCGGGGACTTTTCCCAACCAGGTATCTCTCACCAGCGGGACACCGACCCAGCAGGAACAAGTTCTAAGCTCCCGACAAATTTGACAGTATAGTGCATGCGAGAAGTGTGTGTGTGTGTGTATGTGTGTGTGAGGGGTGAGGAGACGGCAAGCAAGAAGAAGGAAAGATCGTGCGCTAACCGTGGTCCGTTTGTTAGAGTACTGCTCCGCCATTCGTCTGGTGTTGATCCGAGAAACCACGGAAAACTACCAATTAGAGCCGCCGCCCCCTAGAATTCTCAAGAGATTCCCCTAGAATCATGCCACCATCGGGTCTTGAATCTAGAATCGCCGGTCAGAGACCCTGCAGTGACATCAGTTAATGCCCGGCGCCAACTTTCCCGGTGGAGTTGTCTGGAGGGCACGAGGGAGCGGGGCGGGCGGGTGGATAGGTGGATGGGTGGATGGGTGGATGGGTGGATGGGTGGATGGGTGAATGGGTGGATGGGTGGATGGGTGGATGGGTGGATGGGTGGATGGGTGGATGGGTGGATGGGTGGATGGGTGGATGGGTGGATGGGTGTGGGGTGGAGTGACGGCGCTCCACGCCGAGGGAGCGCCAGCAGCGCCGAGTGAAGGAATGGGGATCGCGCAGCACCCACCTCCTCAGCTTCTGCTCCGTGAGGCTCCCGCGTGCAGCGCTTGGACTGCTGTTGTTGATGTCATCTCGTTTCCTTCGCGTCTAATGCGAGTTGCCGGCGGCGCTAGCCGAATTCGTTTATTACGCTCCGTGAAGTCATGAAGGTTAAGCAAATTCAAGACTCCCGGGTTCCTGGTTGGGCGATCGGCCAGGAAGCCCGCGATCTAACGGCGTCGAGCCCCAGCCCGAAGGGATAAAAGGCACTGACTGACTGCGACGTGACGAATATAGTAATTATTCAGTATAGTAATTACTCACTGACGGAGGATTACTCCGGAAGAAGGCGCTCACGCCCAACAAGAGTTAAGAAACACGTTGCCTTAACAACGATGCAACAAATTTTAAAAAATTGTTTCTAAACTGTGTTTTGGCTTTCAAATTTCGCCTTCTTCTAGCGAAGGAAGACAAGGGAGAATGCAGTAGTTACATTTTTTTTCATTTCAGATCATCATTCATTATAATATATACTTCAATTATGGAACGTGAAATGCGAGTTGTCACTATTTCCGCCCGAACGCCTCAATTGTAATTATGTAAATGTAAATATTTAAGTGGATAGGCGGAAGAGCAGACCTTACGGCCTCAGCCTCGCCAGTAATACAGACATCATGCCCTGAGACACGTTAGTAGATATGGTTGTAAGGGAAAGTCGAAGTTTCCAAGCAGTGATCACGTTTGACAACAATTTCAAATTAATTTGTAAACATTCTAAAAGCGTTGAATGACAATATAACACTGGGGAACGGATTTTCATATAAATTCATATTTTTGCAGCAACAAGATACCTGCATTGAGTTATATTCTATGGGGTTTACAAGATATTTTGAATGAATTAGAATAATTTGTGTTTTACATATTTTTACCAATTTTACCTATTACTACATATCTCGTTACATTTTAAGATAATTATACGTCGAAACGCAAAATTTCAGATGAGAGTTTGCAATATATGTTACTTAAATCATTTTTCTTTCATAGCAATGCAATACGTGTGAGTGTCTATCGGATCTACTTCATGAATTGTCAAACTTACTCCTCCCCACGACGTGTTGAAACCCGAGTACTCGGTATCCAGTATGAGCAGATGCATGTGAAGAACAATTTCAATCCCGTACTTACTGATATTTCATAGCAGATCCCTTGCGTAGCCCGATGAAGAACTAATAAATATTTTTACAAATTATTGTCTTATTGCGATGTTGGAGTAGTCTACGGGGGACGTATATCCCCATCAAACTCTTGGATACATTAGGGACACTACGGTACTAGAATTAAGATGGGCACCAACTCCTCTTAAACAACACTACGTATTTTATATTTCGGAAGAATCTAGTTTACAATTACTTCTGTAGAGGTGAACTTTCTTTCGGTCTCACCGAATCCAGGTTAAGATGTGATCAGCGACGTTCCGTGCTCGATAAATGTGTATATAGAGGAATTTTGAACACATTAATTTTTATTTCACTTATTTTCTATTTTTCTTATATATTTTTTAAAAATATAAATACATATATATGTACATACTTTACCTGTTTTATTACATTAAATCCCGTTCCCTAATCATCATTAAGGATTAGAAAATTATCAAATAATAAGAGTCCTAAACCTTGAAACTATTAGAGCCCGGACGATGCCCATTTTACCTATTTTATTTCTTTGAAGTATTTTTAGGCAACTTACCCCCTTATCAATATTAACCTCAGGAATGGCTTTTGCTATGATTTCATAATGCCTATAAATGCCTATTTTAGAGATAATTGCCTAATCGATCATTAAATGTCTACATTGAATTTTCTGCATTTTAATGTATTTTTCCATTATAGTTTGTTTTCTATAATATTTTTGAGAAATCACTGAAGG
>CAXIVR010001554.1:0-33337 GCA_964035755.1 Teleogryllus oceanicus
GCCATATCGAAAATGTGTCATTCGTCCAATTCGAACCAAAATACAGTTTTAGAAGGTTTTCTTCATTTTTAAAGCATTTTAATGTTTTAAAATAGGCCATCTTTGACTGATGCATCTTCTAAACTAATAGCTAACCACGACGCTGACATCGCACCTAAATTAAAGAATACTTTCATCTATGCATTCCTGCTAACGACCGCACTACATGACGGTAGGACTCCGTAAAGAAAACGGCGACAATGTAGGTGGCATTTTGGCACACAAAATGGCGTATTTATTAACGTTTTCGAAAATTGCCAGAAAACGGGCCTCAGAGAGAAAGAAGTAATATACCACCGTGAAACCATAGGTGTGTTTCGAGTCAAGTGCTAACTCAGAGAGAATCCGTGTCAGTCGAAATTTGAAAAGTTCAACGTGAAAGTATGATCCAGCTTTTACGATTGGAAAAACAGCCATATCTCCTAAACGAATGCGAATTTTGGCGTTCTAGAAGCCACCAGCGTTCCCGAGTCAAGGGAGCTATCAGAAAATGTGTCATTCGTCAATTCGGACGGCTTCTGATTTTAGAGGTTTTCTTCATTTAAAGCATTTTTAATATTTCCAAAATGACCTCTTTGACTGCGTGTGCATCTTCTAAACTAATAGCTAACCACGACCCAGCGACATCCACTAAATTAAAGAATACTTTCCTCTATGCATTCCTGCTAACGACTGCTACATGACGATGAGGACTCGTAAAGCAACGACAATAGAGAGGTGGCATTTGGCCTGAAAATGGCGTATTTTATTAACGTTTTCAGGTGCCAAAAACGAAGCCTCAGGAAAAATGACCTGCACCATTGAAACCGCCGTTAAATTTCAGGTCAGGGTGCTGGCTTTCCAGAAGGAATCGTGTCCGGTCAAATTTGAAAAGTTCCAGCGTGAAATTATTATCAACACACGATTTGGAAAGCGCGACTATCTAAACAGATGCGAATTTTGGCATTCCTGAAGCCACCAGCTTCCCGAGGTCAAGGGCTATCAAATGTGTCATTCGTCAATTCGGACGAAAACTTCTGATTTTAGAGGTTTTCTTCATTTTAAAGTATTTTAATATTTCCAAAATAGGCCATCTTTGACTGGCATCTTCTAAACTAATAATAGCTATACGGCCTTTGACATCCGCACGTAAATTAAAGATATTTTCCTCTATGCATTCCTGCTATTAACGACTGCTGCAGGACGATAGGGACTCAATGAAAACGGCGACAATGTAGGTGGCATTTGTGCTCAAAATGTGGCGTATTTGTCTTTGTTTTCGAAATTGCCAGAAAACGAAAGCCTCAGAGAAAAATGACCTGCCATTGGAAACCGCCGTTAAATTTCGAGTCAGATTGCTGGCTTTCCAGAAGATCATGTCAGTCAGAAATTTGAAAAGTTCAGCAGTGGGGGGGTGATATCAACTTTGATTTGGAAAAACGACCATATCTCTAAACGAATGCAATTTGGCGTTCACAAACCACCAGCGTGTTCGAGGTCAAGGGCTATCAGAAAATGCTGTCATTCGTCAATTCGGTTGAAAACTACAGTTTTTAGAGGGTTTCTTCATTTATAATTTTTAATAATATTTCCAAATAAGCCATCTTTATTGACTGCGTCATCTTCTAAACTAATAGCTATACGACAGCGCTGACATCGCACCTAAATTAAGAAATACTTTCCTCTATACATTCCTACTAACGGCTACTACATGACGATAGGAACTCGTAAGCGACAATGAAGGTGGCATTTTGGCTGAAAATGGCGTATTTTATTAACGTTTTCGAAATTACTGAAAACAGAAGCCTCAGAGAGAAAAATATTTTTTTACGTGAGCCACTGCGTTAAATTTCGAGTCAGGGTGCGGCTTTCAGAGAATCCGTGTCAGTCGAAATTTGAAAAAGTTCAACGTGGGGTGCGATCAACTTTTACGATTTGGAAAAACGACCATGTATCTCCCTAAACCGATGCGAATTTTGGCGTTCTGAAGCCACCAGGCGACATTCCCGAGTCAAGGGCTATCAGAAAATGTGTCATTCGTCAATGGACGCGAAAACTACAGTTTTAGAGGTTTTCTTCATTTTAAAGCATTTTAATATTTCAAAATAGGCCATCTTTGACTGCGTGCATCTTCTAAACTAATAATAGCTATACGACGTGACATCGCACCTAAATTAGAATACTTTCCTCTATACGTCCTGCTAACGACTGCTACGGCGATAGGGACTCGTAAAGAAAACGGCAGCGATAACAGAGGGTGGCATTTGGCTGAAAATGGCGTATTTGCAATAACGTTTTCGAAATTGCCGCCAAGAAGCAAGCCTCAGAGAGAAAAATGACCTCTTTCCTGAAACCGTTAGAATTTCAGGTCAGAATTGCCTTTCAGAGGAAGACCGTGTCGGTCAGGGGTGAAAAGTTCAACGTGGGAAATTATTATCAACGATTTGGAAAAACGACCATATCTCCTAAACGAATGCCAATTTTGGCGATCACCGGAAACCTCGGCAATGTTCGAGTCGAGGCTATCAGAAAATGTGTCATTCGTCAATTCGGACGAAAACTACAGTTTTAGAGAGGGTTTTCTTCATTTAAAGCATTTTAATATTTCCAAAATGAGCCATCTTTGACTGCGCGTACATCTTCTAAACTAATAGCTATCGACGCTGACATCACCCTAAATTAAAATACTTTCCTCTATGCATTCCTGCTAACGACTGCTACCACATGACGATGGACTCTCAATATAAAGAAAACGTGACGTAATGTAGGTGGCATTTTAGAAGCTGAAAATGGTATTATTTATTAACGTTTTCGAATTGCGAAAGCAGAAGCCTCAGAGAGAAAAATGGCCTGCACCATTAAACCGCCGTTAAATTTCGAGTCAGGGTGCTGTAGCTTTCCAGAAGAATCCGTGGTCAATTTGAAAAGTTCAACGTGGGGTATGATCAACTTTTACGATTTGGAAAAACGACCATATCTCCTAAACAGATACGGGTGGCGTTCTGGAAGCCTACAATGTTCCCGAATCAAGGGCTATCAGAAAATGTGTCATTCGTCCAATTCGGACGAAAACTACGGTTTTTAGAGGGTTTTCTTCATTTTAAAGCATTTTTAATATTTCCAAAATAGGCCATCTTTGACTGCGTGCATCTTCTAAACTAATAGCTATACGACGCTGACATCCGCACCTAAATTAAAGAATGCTTTCCTCTATACATTCCTCTAACGACTGCTACCATGACGATAGGAACTCATCAAAGAAAACGGCGACAATGAAGGTGGCATTTTGTGAAATGGCGTATTTATTAACGTTTTCAGAATTGCCAAAAAACGAAGCCTCAGAGAAAAATGGCTTTGCACCATTGAAACCGCCGTTAAATTTCTGAGTCAAATTGCTGGCTTTCAGAAGAATCCGTGTCCGGTCGAAATTTGAAAAAGGATTCAACGTGGGAAGTATTATCAACTTTTACGATTTGGAAAAACGACCATATCTCTGGCGAATGCAGATTTTGGCATTCTGAAGCCACCGGCGTGTTCCCGAGAGTCAGATTATCAATGTCATTCGTGTCGAATTCGGACAAAACTACGGTTTTTAGAGAGATTTCATCATTTTAAACATTTTAATATTTCCCAAATGCGATACCATCTTTGACTGCGTGCATCTTCTAAACTAATGCTTCTTCGACGCTGACATCACGTAAATTAAGAATACTTTCTCTATGCATTCCTGCTAACATTCTTTACATGACGATAGGGACTCGTAAAGAAAACGGCGACAATGTAGGTGGCATTTGGCTGAAAATAGTAGTATTTTATTAACGTTTTTCAAAGTTGCGAAAACAACATGAAACCTCAAGAAAAAATGACCTGCACCATTGAAACCATGCGTTAAATTTCGAATCCAGGGTACTAGCTTTCAGAAGAATCCGTGTCGGTCGGTGTTGAAAGATTCAACGTGAAATTGTTATCAACTTTGATTTGGAAAACGACCATATCCCTAAACGAATGCGAATTTTGGCATTCTGAAGCCACCGGCGTATTCCCGAGGTCGAGGCTATCAGAAAATATGTCATTCGTCCAATTCGGACGAAAACTACGGTTTTTAGAGGGTTTTCTTCATTTTAAAGCATTTTTAATATTTCCAAAATAGGCCATCTTTGACTGCGTGCATCTTCTAAACTAATAGCTATACGACGCTGACATCGCACCTAAATTAAGAATACTTTCCTCTATGCATTCCTGCCTATTTGACTGCTACACATGACGATAGGGACTCGTAAAGAAAACGGCGACAATGTGGCATTGGCATTTCCCAGCGAAAATGGCGTATTTGTTAACGTTTTCCCAATTACCAATGAAGCCTCAGAGAGAAAAATGACCTGCACCATTAAATATGATTAAATTTCGGAAATCAGGGTGCTGGCTTTCAGAGAATCCGTGTCGGTCAAATTGAAAAGTTCAACGCGTGAAATTGTGATCTTTTACGATTTGGAAAAACGACCATATCTCCTAAACGAATGCGAATTTGGCGTTCGCAAGCCACCGGCATGTTTATGAGTCAAGGGCTATCAGAAAATGTCATTCGTCAATTCGGACGAAAACTACGAATTTTTAGAGGTTTTCTTCATTTCAGCAACATTTTAATATTTCAAAATAGGCCATCTTTGACTGCGTGCATCTTCTAAACTAATAGCTATACGACGCTGACATCCGCGTAAATTGAATACTCCTCTGCATTCCTGCTAACGTACTACATGACGTAGGGACTCAACAAAGAAAACGCGACAATGTACCAGAGTGGCATTTCTGGCTGAAATGGCGTATTTTGTGTTAACGTTTCGAAATTGCCAGAAAACGAAGCCTCGAAAGGAGAAAAACTGACCTGCACCATTGAAACCGCCGTTAAATTTCGAGTCAGATTGCTGGCTTTCAGAGGAATCCGTGTCCGGTCAGGGTGAAAGAAAGAAAGTTCAACGTGGGGAAGTATTATCAACACACGATTTGGAAAAACGACCATATCTCCCCTAAACGAATGCGAATTTTGGCGTTCACAAACCACCAGCGTGTTCCAGTCAGGGCTATCAGAAAATGTGTCATTCATTCGGACGAAAACTACAGTTTTTAGAGGGTTTCTTCATTTTAAGCATTTTAATATTTCAAAATAGAGCCATCCTTTGACTGCGTGCATCTTCTAAACTAGCGCTTTATACGACGCTGACATCCACTTTCGTTAAGAATGCTTTCTCTATACATTCATCACTAACGACTGCTATGACGATAGGAACGTAAAGAAAACGGCGACAATGAAGGTGGCATTTGGCTGGCGGCGTATTTGTAACGTTTTCGAAAATTGCCAAAAAACGAAGCCTCAGAGAAAAATGGCCTGCCATTGAAACCGCCGTTAAATTTCGGAGTCAAATTGCTGGCTTTCAGAAGAATCCGTGTCGGTCGAAATTTGAAGAAAAGTTGTTCAACGTGGGGTATTATCAACTTTACGGTTGGAAAAACGACCATATCTCCTAAACAAATGCGAATTTTGGCACATTCTGACCACCAGCGTGTTCCGAGTCAGGGCTATCAGAAATATGTCATTCGTCAATTCGGACGAAAACTACCGGTTTTCAGAGGTTTCTTCATTTAAAGCATTTTAATATTTCCAAAACCGACCATCTTTGACTGCGTGCATCTTCTAAACTAATAGCTATGCGGCGCTGACATCCGCACCTAAATTAAAGGCTCCTCTATTTCCTGCTAACGACTGCTACATGACGATAGGGACTCGTAAAGAAAACAGCGACAATGTAGGTGGCATTTTGGCTGAAAAATGGCGTATTTATTAACGTTTTCGAAAATTGCCAGAAAACAGAAGCCTCAGAGAAAATGACCTGCACCATTGAAACCGCGTTAAATTTCCGGAAAGGTCGGTGCTCTTTCAGAGAGATCCGTGTCCAGTCCGAAATTTGAAAAGTTCAACGTGGGAGGTGATCCAGCTTTGTTTGGAAAACGACCATATCTCTAAACAGATGCAATTTTGGCGTTCTGAAGCCACCGGCGTGTTCCGGGTCAAGGGCTATGAAAAAATGTGTCATTCGTCAATTCGGACAAAACTACAGTTTTTAGAGTTTTCTTCATTTTAAAGCATTTTTAATATTTCCAAAATGATGCATCTTTGACTGTGCATCTTTAAACTAATAGCTATACGACGACATCCACCTAAATTAAAGATACTTTCCTCTATGCATTCACACTAACGACTGCTACATGACGATAGGAATCACGTAAAAAACGGCGGCAGCAGGTGGCATTTTTGGCTGAAAATGGCGTATTTATTAACGTTTTGAAAATTACTCCAAAAAGCAAGCCTCAGAGAAAAATGACCTGCACCATTGAAACCGCCATTAAATTTCAGGTCAGGGTACTGGCTTTCAGAAGAATCCGTGTCGGTCGGGAATTTGAAAAGTTCAACGTGGGGAGTATTATCAGCTTTACGATTTGGAAAAACGACCATATCTCTAAACGAATGCAATTTTGGCATTCTGCCAAACCTCGGCGTGTTCGAGTCAAGGGCTATCAGAAAATGTATCATTCGTCAATTCAGCTGGACGAAACTACGGTTTTAGAGGTTTTCTTCATTTTAAAGTATTTTTAATATTTCCAAAATAGGCCGCTCACGATGTGCATCTTCTAAACCTAATAAGCTATACAGCGCTGACATCACACGTAAATTAAAGAATATTTTCCTCTGCCATTCCTGCTAACGACCGCTACAGGACGATGGGATAATGAAAACGGCGACAACCAGGTGGCATTTTGGCTGAAAATGGCGTATTTTATTAACGTTTTCAAAAAATTGCCAAAACAGAAGCCTCAGAGAGAAAAATGACCTGCACACCATTGAAACCGCCGTTAAATTTCAGGTCAGGGTGCTGGCTTTCGAAAGAATCCCGTGTCAGTCGAAATTTGAAAAGTTCAACGTGAAATTATTATCAGCACACGATTGGAAAAAACGACCATATCTAAACGAATACGAATTTTGGCGTTCTGAAGCCTGTAGCGTGTTCCCGAGTCAGGGCTATCAGAAAATGCCATCATTCATTAATTCAGACGAAAACGCTACGGTTTTAAGTTTCTTCATTTTAAACGTTTTAATATTTCCAAAATAGGCCATCTTTGACTGCGTGCATCTTCTAAACCCAATAACCTTGACGCTGACATCACCTAAATTAAAGAATACTTTCACTCTATGCATTCCTGCTAACTTTGTTCTTTACATAGCGATAGGGACTCGTAAGAAAGCAGCGACAATCTTAGGTGGCATTTTAGTGAATGGCGTATTTTATTAACGTTTTCGAAAATTGCCAAAGCAGAAACTCGGAGAAATGACCTGCCATTGAAACCGCCGTTGAAATTTCAGTCAGGGTGCTGGCTTTCAGAAGAATCAAATGTCGGTCGAAATTTAAGTTCAACGTGGGAGTATGATCAACTTTTACGATTTGGAAAAACGACCATATCTCTAAAACAGATACAAATTTTGGCGTTCTGAAGCCTGCTGGCTGTGTTCCCCGAGTCAAGGGCTATCAGAAATGTCATTCGTCCAATTCGGACAAAACTACAGTTTTAGAGGGTTTCTTCATTTTAAAGCATTTTTAATATTTCCAAATCAGTATCTTTATTCAGGTAAATACTTCTAAACTAATAGCTATACGACGCTGACATCCGCACCTAAATTAAGAATACTTTCCTCTAGCACATTCCTGCTAACGACTGCTACATGACGATAGGGACTCATCGAAAACGGCGACAATGAAGGTGGCATTTTGGCTAAGAAATGGCGTATTTTATTAACGTTTTCGAAGAGTATAAAAACGAAGCCTCAGAGAAAAATGACCTGCACTGAAACCGCCGTTAAATTTCGAGTCAGGGTGCTGAAACTCAGAAGAATCCGTGTCGGTCAATTGAAAAGAGTTCAACGTGAAATTATTATCAACTTTACGATTTGGAAAAACGACCATATCTCTAAACGGGTATTCTGAATTTGGCATTCTGAAGCCACCGGCATGTTCGAGTCGGGCTATCAGAAAATGTAATCATTCGTCCAATTCGGACGAAAACTACAGTTTTAGAGGTTTTCTTCATTTAAAGCATTTTAATATTTCCAAAATGACCATCTTTATTGCGTACATCTTCTAAAGCTAATAGCTGCTGACATGGCATCCGCACCTAAATTAAAGAATACTTTCCTCTATGCATTCCTGCGAACGAGCTGCTACATGACGATAGGGACTCGTAAAGAAAGCGGCGACAATGTAGGGGGCAGTGTGGCTGAAAAGGGCGTATTTTATTAACGTTTTCGAAAATTGAAAGCAAATCAGAAAAATGACCTGCCATTGAAACCGCCGATTAAATTTCGAGTCAGGGTGCTACGGCTTTCGAAGGAATCATCCGGTCAAATTTGAAGAAGTTCAACGTGGGGGTATGATCAGCACACGATTTGGAAAAACGACCATATCTCCTAAACGAATGCAATTTTGGCGTTCTGAAATACCGGCGTGTTCCGAAAGTCAAGGGCTATCAGAAAATGTGTCATTCGTCCAATTCGGACGAAAACTACGGACACAGAGGTTTTCTTCATTTTAAACGGCTTATTTTAATATTTCCAAAATAGGCCATCTTTGACTGCGTACATCTTCGACTAATAGCTATACGACGCTGGACATCCGCACCTAAATTAAAGAATGCCTTTCCTCTATGCATTCCTGCTAACGACTGCTACGCATGACGATAGGGACTCGTAAAAAACAGCGACAATGAAGGTGGCATTTGGCTGAAAATATGGCGTATTTATTAACGTTTTCGAAATTGCCCGAAACGAAGCCTCAGAAAAATGGCCTGCACCATTGAAGAACCGCCGTTAAGTACGAGTCAGGGTACTGGCTCAGAAAATCCGTGTCCGAGTCGGTTGAAAAGTTCAATGGAAATTATTATCGCTTTTTACGATTTGGAAAAACGACCATATCTCTAAACGAATGCGAATTTTGGCATTCTATGAAACCTGGCGTGTTCGAGTCAGGCTATCAGAAAATGTGTCATTCGTCAATTCGGACGAAAACTACAGTTTTTAGAGGTTTTCATGTTTTAAGCATTTTTAATATTTCCCAAATAGGCCATCTTTGACTGCGATATCTTTACAAACTAATAGCTATATCGACGCTGACATCGCACGTAGGTGAGAATACTCCTTTATGCATTCCTGCTATGCGGCTTCCTACATGACGATGGGACTCGTAAGAAAACGGCGACCAATGTAAATTTGGCATTTGGCTGAAAATGAAAGTATTTGTGTAACGTTTTCCGAAAATTGCCAGAAACGACCTCAGAGAAAAATGACCTGCTGTTGAAACCGCCGTTAAATTTCGAGTCGATTACGGCTTTCAGAGAATCGTGTCGGTCGAAATTTGAAAAGTTCAACGTGGGGGTATGATCAGCACACGATTTGGAAAACGACCATATCCCTGACAGATGCGAATTTTGGCGTTCTGAAGCCACCGGCGTGTTCCCGAGTCAAAGGGCTATCCAAAATGTCATTCGTCCAATTCGGACGAAAACTGCAGTTTTAGAGGTTTTCTTCATTTTAAAGCATTTTTAATATTTCCAAAATAGGCCATCTTTGACTGCGTGCATCTTCACAAACTAATAGCTATACGACGCTGACATCACCTAAATTAAAGAATACTGCTTTCCTCTATGCATTCCTGCTAACGACTGCTACATGACGATAGGGACTCATGTAAGCAGCGACAATGAGGTGGCATTTTGGCTGAAAATGGCGTATTTTATTAACGTTTTCCGAAAATTGCTAAAAACAAGCCTCAGAGGAAAATGACCTGCCATTGAAACCGCCGTTGCGATTTCGAGTCAGGTACTGGCTTTCGCAGAAGAATCGTGTCGGTCGAAATTGAAAAGTTCAACGTGGGGTATTATCAACTTTACGATTTGGAAAAACGACCATATCTCCTAAACGAATGCGATTTTTCACAAACCACCGGCGTGTTCGAGATCAGGCGCTATCAGAAAATGTGTCATTCAGTCCAATTCGGACCGAAAACGCTACAGTTTTAGAGGTTTTCATCATTTAAAGCATTTTAATATTCCCCAAATGGGCCATCTTTGACTGCGTGCATCTTTACAAAACTAATAAGCTATACGACGCTGACATCGCACGTAAATTAAAATACTTTCCTTTGTGCATTTCTGCTAACATTGCTACATGACGATAGGACTCGTAAAGAAAACGGCGACAATGCTGGTGGCATTTTGGCGCTGAAAATGGCGTATTTTATTAACGTTTCCGAGTGAAAACAAGCCTCAGGAGGAGGGAGAAAAATGACCTGCACCATTGAAACCATAGTTAAATTTCAGGTCAAGTCTTTGGCTTTCAGAAGAATCCGTGTCGGTCGAAATTTTGAAAAGTTCCCAACGTGAAATTATTATCAACTTTACGGTGAAAGAAACGACCATATCTCTAAACGAATGCAATTTGGCATTCTACAAACCACCGGCATGTTCCCGAGGTCAGGCTATCAAATATGTCATTCACATTGGTCGGACCAAAAGCACGGATGGGTTTCTTCATTTTTAAAGCATTTTTAATATTTCAAAACCAGGCCATCTTTGACTGCGTGCATCTTCTAAACTAATAGTATACGACGCTGACATCGCACTAAATTAAAGATACTTTCCTCTATACGTTCCTGCTAACGACTGCTACATGACGATGGACTCAGTAAAGAAAACGGCGACAATGTAGGTGGCATTTTGGCGAAAATGGCGTATTTGTCAACGTTTTCGAAATTGCCAGAAAGCAGAAGCCTCAGAGAAAAATGACCTGCATATTGAAACCATAGATAGAAATTTATTTCGAGTCAGGGTGCTGGCTTTCAGAGAATCCGTGTCAGTCGAAATTTGAAAAGTTCAACGTGGGAACGATCAACTTTACGATTTGGAAAAACGACCATATCTCTAAACGAATGCGAATTTATTCTGAAGCCACCGGCGTGTTCAGGTCAAGGCTATCAGAAATGTGTTCGTCCAATTGTGGACAGAAATCTACAGTTTTTAGAGGTTTTCTAGCCATTTTAAAGCATTTTTAATATTTCAAAATAGGCCATCTTTGACTGCGTGCATCTTCTAAACTAATAGCTATGCAGCTGACATGCACTAAATTAAAGAATACTTTCTCTATGCATTCCTGCTAACGACTGCTACATGACGATGGAATAGTAAGAAAACGGCGACAATGAAGGTGGCATTTTGGCTGAAAATGGCGTATTTTAAACAACGTTTCGAGAATTGCTAAGCAAGCCTCAGAAAAAATGACCTGCCACCATTGAAACCGCCGTTAGAATTTCGAGTCAGAATTGCTGGCTTTCAGGAAGAATCCGTGTCCGGTCGAAATTTGAAAAAGTTCAACGTGGGGTATTATCAACTTTACGATTTGGAAAAACGACCATATCTCTAAAGAATGCGTTTGGCATTCTGAAGCCGGCGTGTTCGAGTCAAGGGCTATCAGAAAATGTGTCATTCATCAGTCGGACCAAAACTACGGTTTTTAGAGGTTTTTCTTCATTTTAAAGCATTTTAATGTTTCAAAATAGGCCATCTTTGACTGCGTGCATACCTTCTATTAAACTAATAGCTATACGACGCTGACATCCAGCACCTAAATTAAAGAATACTTTCCTCTATGCATTCCTGCTAACGACTGCTACGCATGACGATAGGACTCGTAAAAGAAAAACGGCGACAATGTAGTGGCATTTCAACTGAAAATAAGCGTATTTTATTAACGTTTTCGAAAATTGCCGAAAGCAGAAGCCTCAGAGAGAAAAATGGCCTGCACCATTGGAAACCGCCGTTAGCGAAATTTCGGAGTCAGGGTGCTGACACCAGAATCCGTGTCGGTGAAATTTGAAAAGTTCAACGTAGGGGTATGATCAACACACGATTTGGAAAAACGACCATCTCCTAAACAGATGACGAATTTTGGCGTTCGATACCGGCGTGTTCCCGAGGTCAGGGCTAACAGAAAATGTGTCATTCGTCAATTCGGACCAAAACTGTTTTAGAGGTTTTCTTCATTGCAAGCATTTTAATATTTCAAATAGGCCATCTTTGACTGCGTGCATCTTCTAAATAATAGCTATACGACACTGACATCCGCATCAATTAAAGAATACTTTCCTCTATGCATTCCTGCTAACGACTGCTACATGACGATAGGGACTCGTAAAAACCAGTAATGTAGGTGGCATTTGGCTGAAAATGTATTTTATTAACGTTTTCGAAAATTGCCGAAAACGAAGCCTCAGAGAGAAAAATGACCTGCACCATTGGCTTGCGTTAAATTTTGAGTCGGGTGCTGGCTTTTTTTTTTTTTTTTTTCAGAAGAATCCATGTCGGTCGAAATTTGAAAAGTTCAGCGTGGGGAAATTATTATAAACTTTTGATTTGGAAAAACTGACCATATCTCCTAAACGAATGCGAATTTTGGCGTTCTGAAGCCTCGAAAACGTGTTCCGAGTCAGAATATCAGAAAATGTGTCATTCGTTTTAATTCGGACGAAAACACCCAGGTTTAAGTTTTCTTCGTTTTAAAACATTTTTAATAATCTTCCGACAGGCCATCTTTGACTGCGTACATCTTCTAAACTAATGGCTATACGACGCTGTCCACCTGCAAATTAAAGATACTTTACTTTCCTCTATGCATTTCTGCTAACGACTACTACATGACTGATAGGGCTCGTAAAGAAACGGCGACAATGTAGGTGGCATTTTGGCTTCTGAAAATGGCGTATTTTATTAACGTTTTCGAAAATTGCCCGGCGAAACTCAGAGAGAAAAATGGCCTGCCATTGAAACCGTTAAATTTCGAGTCAGGGTGCGAAACTTCAGAAGAATCCGTGTCGGTCGAAATCTGAAAGAAGTTCAACGTGGAAATTATTATCAACACACGATTTGGAAAAACGACCATATCTCGGCTGGAGATGCGGTACGGCGTTACAAACAACTCGGCGTGTTCCCAGTCCAAGGGCTATCAGAAAGTATGTCATTCGTCAATTGCACGAAATTACAGTTTTTAGAGGTTTTCTTCATTTCAAAACATTTTAATATTTCCAAATAGGACCATCTTTGACTGCGTGCATCTTTAAACTAATAGCTATACGACGTAATCGCACGTAAAATTAAAGAATACTTTCCTCTACTTGCATTCCTGCTAACGACTGCACATGACGATAGGGACTCGTAAAAAACGGCGACAATGTAGGTGGCATTTTGGCTGAAAATGGCGTATTTATTAACGTTTTTAAAATTGCCAGAAAACAGAAGCCTCAGAAAAATGACCTGCCATTGAAACCGCCGTTAATTTCGAGTCAGGTGCTGGCACCAGAAGAATCCGTGTCGGTCCAGAATTTGAAAAGTTCAACGTGGGAATTATAATCAACTTTTACGATTTGGAAAAACGACCATATCTATAAACAGATGCGAATTTTGGCGATTTCTGAAGCCACCGGCAGTGTTCCCGAGAGTCAAGGGCTATCTGAAAAATGTGTCATTCGTCCAGATTCATACGAAGTACGAACAGAGGGTTTCTTCATTTAAAACATTTTTAATATTTCCAAAATAGGCCATCTTTGACTGCGTGCATCTTTCTAAACGCTAATAGCTATACGACGCTGACATACGCACGTAAATTAAAGAATACTTTCACTCTATGCATTCCTGCTAACGACTGCTACGGCGATAGGGACTCGTAAAGCGGCGACAATGCCAGGTGGCATTTGGCTGAAAATGGCGTATTTCATTAACGTTTTCTGAAAATTGCCAGAAAGCAAGCCTCAGGAGAAAATGACCTGCACCATTGGAAACGCCGTTGACGTTTCGAGTCAGGTGCGCACAACAGAAGAATCCGTGTCAGTCAGAAATTTGAAAAGTTCAACGTGAAATTATTATCAGCACGATTTGGAAAAACGACCATATCTCCCTAAACAGATGCGAATTTTGGCATTCTGAAGCCACGGCGATGTTCCCGAGTCAGGGCTATCAAATATATCATTCGTCAATTCGGACGAAAACACAGTTTAAGAGGTTTTCTTCATTTTAAAGAAAGCATTTTTAATATTTCCAAATAGGCCATCATGAAGCTGCGTGCATCTTCTAAACTAATAAGAAGCTATACGACTGACATCGCACCTAAATTAAAGAATACTTTCCTCTATACATTCCTGCTAACGACTGCTACATGACGATAGGGACTCAATGAAAACGGCGACAATGGTGGCATTTTAGTGAAAGTAGCGTATTTTATTAACGTTTTCGAAATTGCCGAAAAGCAAGCCTCGGAAAAATGACCTGCACCATTACCGTGCCGTTAGAATTTCAAAGAATCAGGGTGCTAACTGCAGAGGAATCCGTGTGATCGAAATTTGAAAAGTTCAACGTGGGAGATGTGATCAACTTTACGTTTGGAAAAACGACCATATCTCCTAAACGAATGCGAATTTTGGCGTTCACGAAGCCACCGGCGTATTCCGAGTCAAGGGCCTATCAGAAATGTGTCATCGTCCAATTCGGACCAAAACTACAGTTTTAGAGGTTTTTCTTCATTTCGCTTGTGCAATATTTCCAAATGATGCATCTTGACTGCGTGCATCTTCCTAAACTAATAGCTATCGACGTGACATCGCACTAATTACAGATACTCCCTCACTGCATTCCTGCTAACGACTCTTCCTTGATAGGGACTCATGTAAAACGGCGACAATGAAAGGTGGCATTTTGGCTGAAAATGGCGTATTTTGTATTAACGTTTTGAAAATTATGTAAAAACGAAGCCTCAGAGAAAAATGACCTGCACCATTGAAACCGCCGTTAAATTTCAGGTCAAGTGCGGCCTCAGAAGATCCGTGTCCGGTCGAAATTTGAAAGATTCAACGTAGAGGGTATTATCAACACGATTTGGAAAAACGACCATATCTCTAAACAGATGCAATTTTACGACTTCTGAAGCTTCAACGTGTTAAAATTAAGACTATCAAAGTATCATTCGTCGGTCAATGGACAAAACTACCACGGTTTTGAAGGTTTTCTTCATTTTAAAGCGTTCACTAATATTTCCAAAATCGGCCATCTTTGGCTGCGTGCATCTTCTAAGCTAATAGCTCTGACTTTGACATCGCACCTAGTGAGAATGCTTTTTCTCTATGCATTTCCTGTCTTCTTTTGACTGCTACTGTGATAGGGACTCGTAAAGCAGCGACAATGTGCGTTGGCATTTGGCTAATGTATTTTATTAACGTTTCAAAAGGAGTATAGAAAACAGCTCAGAGAAAAATGGCCTGCTATTGGAAATAACCGTTAAATTTCAGTCAGGGTGCTGGCTTCAGAAAGAATCGTGTCCGGTCAAATTTGAAAAGTTCATGGGGTATGATCAACTTTTTGCGATTTGGAAAAACTCTAAACAGATACAATTTTGGCGTTCTGAAATACGCGTGTTCCAGTCAAGGGCGTATCAGAAAATATGTCATTCGTCAATTCGGACGCGAAACTACAGTTTTTAGAGGTTTTCTACCTTCATTTAAAGCATTTTTAATATTTCAAAATGGCCAATATCTTGTTGTGCATCTTCCTAAGCTAATATTCTTTCAAATAACAAGCATCCCGTAAATTAAAGAATACTCCTCTATGCGTTCTACTATTTGTTTGCTACGACGATAGGGACTCTCGTAAGAAAACAGCGACAATGTGAGTATGGCATTTTATTTTAATGGCGTATTACATAACAATTTCAAAAATTGCGAAAGCAAGCCTCAAAATGACCTGCATTGAAACCGGTCATTTGGTCAAGTGCTCTTTCAGAAGAATCGTGTCCGGTCGAAATTTGAAAAGTTCAACATTAGGAAATTATTATAAACTTTTACGGTGGAAAAACGACCATATCTCCTAAACGAATGCAATTTTGGCATTCTGAAGCCCTACAGCGTGTTCGAGTCAAGGGCTATCAGAAAATGTGTCCGTTGTTTAATTCGGACAAAACTACGGGTTTTAGGGTTTTCTTCATTTAAAACATTTTTAATAATATCTTCAAAATCGTATCTTTGACTGCGTACATCTTCTAAACTAATAAACGCTATACAGTAGCACTATCACGTAAATTAAAGAATACTTTCTCTATGCATTCATAACTACTATGACGATAGGGACTCGTAAAAAGCAGCGACAATGTAGGTGGCATTTTCGTGAAAATGGCGTATTTTATTAACGTTTTCGAAATTGCCAGAAAGCAAGCCTCAGAAAATGACCATGCCATTCAGAACCGCCGTTAAATTTCGAGTCAAGTGCAGCTTTCAGAAGAATCCGTGCGTCGGTCAGAATCTGAAAAGTTCAACGTGGGTATTATCAACATTTACGATTTGGAGAAAACGACCATATCTCTGGCAGATACGAATTTTGGCATTCTGAAACAACCGGCGTGTTCACGAGGTCAAGCTATCATGAAAATGTGTCATTCGTCAATTCCTTTGAAAATTACGGTTTAGAGGTTTCTTCATTTTAAAACATTTTTAATATTTCCAAAATAGGCCATCTTTGACTGCGTCATCTTCTAAACTAATAGCTATACGACGGCATCCGCCACGTAAGGTAAGAATACTTTCCTCTATGCATTCCTGCTAACGACTGCTATGACGATAGGGACTCGTAAAGAAAACAGCGTGACAATGTAGGTGGCATTTTAATGAAAATGGCGTATTTATTAACGTTTTCGAGTGCGAAAGTAAACCTCAGAGAAAATGACCTGCCATTGAAACCGCCGTTAAATTTCGAGTCAAGGGTGCTGGCTTTCAGAAGAATCGTGTCGGTGAAATTTGAAAAGTTCAACGTGAAATTATAATCAACTTTTACGATTCGAAACGACCATATCTCCCTAAACGATGCATTTGCATGTTCTAAATACCGGCGTGTTCCGAAGATAGGCTATCAGAAAATGTGTGTTCGTCAATTCCTTTGTAGTGGTTTCAGAGGGTTTCTTCATTTTAAAACATTTTCATGTTTTTAAAATAGTATCTTGACTGCGTGCATCTTCACTTAAACTATGCTTCGACGCGCTGACATACGCACGTAGAATAAAATCACTCCCTCTGTACATTCCTGCTAACGCGACTGCTACATGACGATAGGACTCGTAAAGAAAACGGCGACAATGGAAGTTGTGTTTGGCTGAAATGGCGTATTTTAATAACGTTTTCAAAATTGCAGAAAACGAAACCTCAGAGAAAATGACCTGCCATTAGAGCCGCCGTTAAATTTCAGGTCGAGTACTGACTTTCAAATCCGTTCAGTCAAATTTGAAAAGTTCAGCGTGAAATTGTATCAACACTTTACGATTTGGAAAAACGACCATATCTAAACGAATGCAATTTTGGCGTTCACAGAAGCCACCAGCGTGTTCCCGAATAAAGAACATAGAAAGTATATCATTCGTCAATTTGGACGAAAACTACGATTTTAAGAGGTTTTCTTCATTTGCAAAGCATTTTTTAATATTTCCAAAATGACCATCTTTGACTGCGTGCATCTTCTAAACTAATAGCTATACGACTGACATCACTTACCTAAATTAAGAATAGCACCATCTATGCATTCCTGCTAACGACTGCTACATGACTTCGATAAGGACTCGTAAAAAACGCGACAATGCTGGGTGGCATTTTGGCTGAAAATGGCGTATTTTATTAACGTTTTCGAAAATTGCCAGAAAACCAAGTATCAGAAAATAGCCTGCACCATTGAAACCGCCGTTAAATTTTCGAGTCAGAGTGCAAACTCAGAAGAATCAGCCATGCAGTCAAAATTTGAAAAAGTTTGATTCAACGTGAAGTGTGATCAACACGATTTGGAAAACGACCATATCTCTAAACGAATGCGAATTTTTAGTTCTGACCACCGGCGTGTTCCGAGGTCAAGGGCTGTATCAAATGTGTCATTCGTCCAATTCGGACGAAAACTACGGTTTTAGAGGGGTTTTCTTCGACACAAAGCATTTTTAATAATAGTAATGTTTCCAAAATAGGCCATCTTTGTGCGTGCATCTTCTAAATAGCTATACATTGACGTGGCATCCACACCTAAATTAAAGATGCTCACTCTGCCATTCTCTGCTAACGACTGCTACATGACGATAGGGACTCGTAAAGAAAACAGCGACAATGTGGTGGCATTTCAGCTGAAAATGGCTAACGTTTTCCGAAAAGTGCCAGAAAGCCAGACCTCGGAGAAAGAAAATGACCTGCCACCCAGAGCCGCCGTTAGTTTCGGTCAGGGTGCTAATTTCAAGAATCCGTGTCAGTCGAATTTGAAAAAGCGGATTCAACGTAGGAGGTATTATAAACTTTTGATTGGAAAAACGACCATATCTCTAAACAGATACGAATTTTGGCATTCTGAAGCCACCAGCGTGTTCCCGGGTCAAGGGCGTATCAGAAAATGTGTCATTGGTAATTCGGACTGAAAACTACACGGGTTTTAGAGGTTTTCTTCATTTTAAAACATTTTAATATTTCCAAATAGGCCATCTTTGACTGCGTGCATCTTCTAAACCTGTATGCTTCTTTGACACTGACATCACGTAAATTAAAGATACTTTCCTCTAACGTCCTGCTAACAGCTACTACATGACAGTAGGACTCGTAAGAAAACGGCGACAATGTGGTGGCATTTTGGTAAAAATGTGGCATGGCTTTATTAACGTTTTCGAAAATTGCCCGAAAGCAGAAGTACCTCAGAGAGAAAAATGACCTGCACCATTAAACCGCCATTAAATTTCGAGTCAGGGTGCTGACTTAGAAGAATCCGTGTCCGGTCAATTTGAAAAGTTCAGCGGCAGGTATTATCAACTTTACGGTGGAAAACGACCATATCTCCTAAACGAATGCAATTTTGGCGTTACAAATACCGGCGTGTTCCAGTCAAGGGCTATCAAATGTGTCATTCGTCTAATGGATAAAAACTACGGTTTTAGAGGTTTTCTTCATTTTAAAGCATTTTAATATTTCAAAATAGGCCATCTTTGACTGCGTACATCTTCTAAACTAATAGCTATACGACGACATCTTTTGTAAAATAATCATTTTCCTCTGCATTCCTCTACTAACGACTACTAGGACGATAGGACTCTTAAAACGGCAGCGATAATGTAAGGTGTTTTGGCTGAAAAATGGCGTATTTGTGCGTTTTCGAAAGTGCCGAAAAGTAAGCCTCAGAGAGAAAAAGTATTGCACCATTGAAACCGCCGTTGATTTCGAGTCAGGTGCTGGCTTTCAGAAGAATCCGTGTCGGTCGAATCGAAAGAGGTTCAACGTATAGAAATTGATATATCAACATTTACGATTTGGAAAACGACCATATCTCTAAACAGATGGAATTTTGGCATTCCTGACAATGACGTGTTCCCGGAGTCAGAGGCTATCAGAAAATGTGTCATTCGTCAATTCGCTGAAAGTACGGTTTTAGGTTTCTTGTTTCAAACATTTTGTGTTTCAAAATGATAATCTTTATTTCGTGCATCTTTAAACTAATAGCTCTTTGACAACAACATCACGTCAGTCAAGAAATACTTTCCTCTATGCATTCTATACTAGCGACTGCCATGACGATGAGGACTCAATAGCTGCGGCGACAATGTAGGTGGCATTTTATTCAAAATGGCGTATTTATTAACGTTTTGAAAATTGCCAGAAAGCAAGAAGCCTCAGAGAAAAATAGTATACCATTGAAACCGCCGTTAAATTTCAATGATCAGTGCTAACGCAAGGAAGATCGTGTCCGGTCGAAATTTGAAAAGTTCAACGTGGGGGTATAATCAACTTTTACGGTTGGAAAAACGACCATATCTCCTAAACGAATGCGAATTTTGTTCTGGAAGCCTCGGCGTGTTCCCGAGTCAAGGGCTATCAGAAATGTGTCATTAGTCAATTCGCTTTGAAAGTCTACAGTTTCAGAGGGATTTCTTCATTTTAAAACGTTTTAATATTATTTCAAAATATCGTACATCTGACTGTGTGCATCTTCTAAACTAATAGCTATACGGCGCTGACATGCGCACGTAAATTAAAGAATACTTTCATCTATGCATTCCTGCTAACATTCTTCTACATGACGATAGGGACTCGTAAAGAAAACGGCGACAATGTAGGTGGCATTTTGGCTGAAAATGGCGTATTTTATTAACGTTTTCGAAAATTGCTGAAAACAGAGCCTCAGAAGAAAAATGGCCTGCACCATTGAACCGCCGTTAATTTTGATCCGATTTCAACTCAGAAGAATCCGTCCGGTCGAAATTTGAAGAGGATTCAACGTGGAAATTATCAGCTTTACGATTTGGAAAAACGACCATATCTCCTAAACGAATGCCCGATTTGGCATTCTGAAGCCACCGGCATTCCCGAGTCAAGGGCTATCAATATGTCGTTCGTCAATTCGGATGACTACAGTTACAGAGGTTTTCTTCTTTAAAGCATTTTTAATATTTCCCTAAATAGTGCATCTTGACTGCGTGCATCTTACAAGCTAATATGCTTCTTTGACATGACATCGCACTAAATTAAGATGCCCTCTATGCGTTCATAACACTGCAGCTGCTACATGACGATAGGACTCAGTAAAAGAAAACTGGCGACAATGTCTGGGTGGCATTTTGGCTGAAAATGGCGTATTTTATTAACGTTTTCGAAAATTGCGAAAGCAAGCCTCAGAAAAAATGGCCTGCACCCTGTTGAAACCATAGTTGAAGATTTCGATCAGGGTGCTAACCAGAAGAATCCGTGTCGGTCGAAATTTGAAAAGTTCAACGTGCGGTATAATGATCAGCTTCACACGATTGGAAAAACGACCATATCTCCTAAACGAATGCGAATTTTGGCGTTCTGAAGTACCGGCGTGTTCCGAGGTCAAGGGCTGTATCAGAAAATGTGTCATTCGTCAATTCGGACGAAAACTACATTTTAAGAGGTTTCTTCATTTTAAAGCATTTTTAATATTTCCAAAATGAAGCCATCTTTGACTGTGCATCTTCTAAACTAATAGCTATACGACGCTGACATCCACCTAAATTAAAGAATGCTTTCCTCTATGCATTCCTGCTAACGACTGCTACATGACGATGGGGACTCGTATCAAAGAAAACGGCGACAATGTAGGTGGCGTTTGGCTGAAAATGGCGTATTTTATTATTTTCGAAAATTGCCCGAAAGCAAGCCCCTCAGAGAGAAAATGACCTGCCGCAAACAGTGCCGTTAAATTTCGAGAATCAGGGTGCTAGCTTTCAGAAGAATCCGTGTCGGTCAGAAATTTGAAAAGAAGTTCAACGTGAAGTATTATAAACTTTACGATTTGGAAAAACGACCATATCTCTAAAACGAATGCGAATTTTGGCATTCTGAAATACCGGCGCGTGTTCCCGAAAGTCAGGGCTATCAGAAAATGCTTCTGTCATTCGTCCAATTCAATGGATGAAAACCACGAGTTTTAGGGTTTTCTTCATTTAAACATTTTTAATGTTCCAAAATAGGCCATCTTTGACTGCGTACATCTTCTAAACTAATAGCGCTATGTGACGCTGACATCGCACGTAAATTTAAAGAATACTTTCTCTATACATTCTGCTAACGACTACTACACATGACGATAGGGACTCGTAAGCAGCGACAATGTAGGTGGCATTTTGGCTGAAAATAGTATTTTATTAACGTTTTCGAAATTGCCGAAAACGAAGCCTCAGAGAAAAATGGCCTGCACCATTGAAACCGCCACGTTAAATTTCGAGTCAGGGTACTGGCTTTCAGAAGAATCCGTGTCCGGTCAGAAATTTGAAAAGTTCAACGTGGAGGTATTATCAACTTACACGATTTGGAAAACGACCATATCTCTAAACGATGCGAATTTTGGCATTCTGACCTACGGCGTGTTCCCGAGGTCAAGGGCTATCAGAAAATGTGTCATTCGTCCAATTCGGACGAAAACTACGGGTTTTTAGAGGGTTTTCTTCATTTTAAAGCATTTTTAATATTTCCAAAATAGGCCATCTTTGACTGCGTACATCTTCTAAACTAATAGCTATACGACGCTGACATCCGCACGTAAAATAAGAATATTTTCCTCTATGCATTCCTGCTAACGACTGCTACAGGACGATAAGGACTCGTAAAGAAAACGGCGACAATGTAGGTGGCATTTTGGCTGAAAATTGCGTATTTATTAACGTTTCCGAAAATTGCCACGAAAACGAAGCCTCAGAGAGAAAAAATAATGCACCACGAAGCGCCGTTAAATTTCGGAGTCAGGTGCTGGCTTTCAGAGGAATCCGTGTCCGGTCAGAGTGAAAAGTTCAACGTGGGGAAATTGTATCAACTTTTACGATTTGGAAAACGACCATATCTCTAAACGAATGTTTACCGGCGTTCTGGAGAAGCCCGCCGGCGTGTTCCGAGGTCAGGGCTATCAGAAAATATGTCATTCATCAATTCGGACAAAACTACAGTTTTAAGAGGTTTTCTTCATTTTAAAGCATTTTAATATTTCAAAATGATACCATCTTGTACGTGCATCTTCTAAACTAATAAGCTATACGACATACGACGTCCTTTTCGATTAAGAATACTTTCCTCTATGCATTCCTGTAACGACTGCTACGGCGTACGGGACTCGTGTAAAGAAAGCGGCGACTTAATGTAGGTGGCATTTTTATTTGAAATGGCGTATTTGTAACGTTTTCGGGAGTGCCGAAAACAGAAGCCTCAGAGAGAAAAATGACCTGCAAAACAGAGCCATAGTTAAATTTCGAGTCAGGTGCTGGCTTTCAGAAGAATCCGTGTCCGGTCGAAATTTGAAAAAGTTCAACGCGTGGAAGTGTGATCAACTTTTACGATTTGGAAAAACGATGCTCTCCTAAACAGATGCGAATTTTAGCGTTCTGAAATACCGGCGTGTTCCGAATCAAGGGCTATCAGAAAAATGTGTCATTCGTCCAATTCGGATGAAAACTACGATTTTTAGGGTTTTCTTGTTTAAAGCATTTTAATATTTCAAAATAGGCCATCTTGACTGCGTGCATCTTCTTCGTAACTATACGACGCTGACGTCACCTAAATTGAGAATACTCTCTATACATTCCTGCTAACGGCTGCTACATGACGATAGGAGCTCGTAAGAAAACTGGCGACAATATAGGTGGCATTTGGCTGAAAATGGCGTATTTCTTCAACGTTTTCAAATTGCAGAAAACAAGCCTCAGAAAAATGACCTACCATTGAAACCGCCGTTAAATGTTCTGAGTGGTGCTAACTCGAGAAGAGAATCCGTGTCTGGTCAGAATTTGAAGTTGCTTAGAACATTACTGACGTAGAAGTATTATAAACTTTACGGTTGGAAAAACGATATATCTCTCTAAATGAATGCGAATTTTGGCATTCTGAAGCCACCAACGTATTCGAAGGTCAAGGGCTATCAAAATGTGTCATTCGTCCAATTCGGACGAAAACTGCAGGATTTTAGAGGAGTTTTCTTCATTTAAACATTTTAATATTTCCAAAATGATATCTTTGACTGCGTACATCTTCTAAACTAATAGCTATACGACCTTGGCATCGCACGTAATAAATTAAGAATACTTTCCTCTATGCATTCCTGCTAACGACACTACGACGATGGATCGTAAAAACAGCGACAATGTAGGTGGCATTTGGCTAAAATGGCGTATTTATTAACGTTTTCGAAAATTGAAAAGCAAGCCTCAGAAAAATGACCTGCACCATTGAAACCGCCGTTAAATTTCAAGTCAAATTATAACAAGAGAATCGTGTCGATCAAATTTGAAAAGAAGTTCAACAACGTAGGGGGTATTATCAACTTTTACGATTTGGAAAAACGACCATATCTAAACAGATGCGAATTTTTGGCATTCTGAAGCCACCGGCGTGTTCGAGTCAAGCTATCAGAAAATGTGTCATTGTCAATTCGGACAAAAACTACAGTTTTTAGAGGTTTCTTCATTTTAAAGCATTTTAATATTTCCAAAATAGGCCATCTTTGACTGCGTACATCTTCTAAACTAATAATATACAGACATGTATCCACACGTAAATTAAAGAATATTTTCCTCTATGCATTCCTGCTAACGACTGCTACAGGACGATAGGGGACTCCGTAAAGAAAACTGTTGACAATGTAATTCAGCATTTTGGCTGAAAATTGCGTTATTAACGTTTCGAAAGTGCCAGAAAACGAAGCCTCAGAGAGAAAAATGACACCACCATTGAAACCGCCGTTAAATTTCGAGTCAAGTGCTGGCCTCAGAGAATCCGTGTCGATCGAAATTTGAAAAGTTCAACATTGGGGGTATTATCAACTTTTACGATTTGGAAAAATGACCATATCTCTAAACGAATGCGAATTTTGGCGTTTTGAAACCACCGGCGTGTTCCAAGATCAGGGCTATCAAGTGTCATTCGTCAATTCGGACGAAAACTACGGTTTTTAGAGGGTTTTCTTCATTTTAAAGCATTTTTAATATTTCCAAAGCCATTATCTTTGACTGCGTGCATCTTCTAAACTAGCGTATACGACGCTGACATCACCTAAATTAAAGAATACTTTCCTCTATATTCCTGCCTTAACGGCTGCTACCACATGACGTCGGAACTCGTAAAAAACGGCGACAATGAAGGTGGCATTTTGGCTGAAAATGGCGTATTTTATTAACGTTTTCGAAAATTGCCAAAAAACGAAGCCTCAGAGAGAAAAATGACCCTGCACCGTGAAACCGCCGTTAAATTTCGAGTCAGGGTACTGGTTTTCAGAAGAGATCCGTGTCCGGTCAGAAATTTGAAAAGTTCAACGATGAAGTATTATCAACTTTACGATTTGGAAAAAACGACCATATCTCTAAACGAATGCGATTTTTGGCATTCTGAAGCCACCGGCGTGTTCCAGTCAAGGGCTATCAGAAATATATCATTCGTCAATTCGGACAGCTACGAAGGGTTTTCTTCATTTAAAGCATTTTAATAATGTTCCAAAATGGTATCTTTGACTGCGTGCATCTTTAAACTAATAGCTACCAGCCTTGACATCCCTTTAAATTAAAGATACTTTCCTCTGCCATTCCTGCTAACGACTGCGCTACATGACGATAGGGACTCAATAAAGAAAGCGGCGACAATGTAGGTGGCATTTTATTGAAAATCAATATTTGTAACGTTTCGAAAGATTGCCAGAAAACAGAAGCCTCAGAGAAAAATGACCTCTGCACCATTGAAACCATAGTTAAATTTCGGGTCAGGTGCACTGGCTTTCAGAAGAATCGTGTCGGTCGAAATTTGAAAAGTTCAACGTGGGGAGTATTATCAGCTTTACGATTTGGAAAAACAAGCCATATCTCTAAACGAATACGTTTTGGCATTCACAAACCACCGGCGTGTTCCGAGTCAAGGGCTATCAAATATGTCATTCGTCAATTCGGACAAAACCACGGTTTTAGAGGTTTTCTTTATTTTAAAGCATTTTAATATTTCCAAAATAGGCCATCTTTGACTGCGTGCATCTTCTAAACTAATAGCTATACGGTGCTGACATCCGCACCTAAATTAAGAATCTTTCCTCTGCATTCCTGCTAACTGACTGCATAGACGATAGGGACTCGTAAAAGAAAACGGCGACAATGTGGAAGTGGCATTTTAACAATGGCGTATTTATTAACGTTTTCGAAAATTGCCAGAAAACGAAGCCTCAGAGAGAAAAAATGACCTGCACCACCATTGAAACCGCCGTTAAATTTCGGAGTCAGTGTAACTCAGAAGAATCCGTGTCCGGTCAAATTTGAAAAGTTCAACGTGGAGGTATGATCAACACACGATTTGGAAAAACGACCATATCTCTAAACGAATGCGAATTTTGGCGTTCTGAAACACCGGCGTGTTCGAGTCCAGAATATCAGAAAATGTGTCATTCGTCAATTCGGACGAAAACTACAGTTTTACTAGAGGTTTTTCTTCATTTAAAGCATTTTAATATTTCAAAATAGGCATCTTGACTGCGTGCATCTTCTAAACTAATAGCTATACGTGTGACATCCACGCACCTAAATTAGAATACTCCTCTATACGCATTCCTGCTAACGACTGCTACATGACGATAGGATAAATAAAAAGCAAACAATGTAGGTGGCATTTTGGCTGAAAATGGCGTTTATTAACGTTTTCGAAGTACTGAAAACGAAGTACTCAGAGGAAAAATGACCTGCACCATTGAAACCGCCGTTCGTTAAATTTCGGAATCAAGGTGCTGGCTTTCAGGAAAGTCGATATGTCAGTCGAAATTTGAAAAGTTCAACGTGAAGGTATTATAAACTTTTACGATTTGGAAAAACGACCATATCTCTCTAAACGAATGCGAATTTTGGCATTCTGAAGCCACCGGCGTGTTCCCGAGGTCAAGGGCTATCAGAAAATGTGTCATTCGTCCAATTCGGACGAAAACTCCGGGTTTTAGAGGGTTTTCTTCATTTTAAAACATTTTTTAATATTTCCAAAATAGGCCATCTTTGACTGCGTACATCTCTTCTGACTAATGGCTATACGACGCTGACATCCACGCACGTAAATTAAAGAATGCTTTCCCTCTATGCGGTATTCCTGCTAACGGCTTCTACATGACGTTGGGACTCATGCCAAAGAAAGCCTTAGCGACAATGTAGGTGGTACAATGAAAATGTATTTTATTAACGTTTTCGAAAATTGCAGAAAACAGGCCTCAGAGAAAAAATGACCTGCACCATTGGAAACCGCCGTTAAATTTCAGTCGAAATTATCTTTCAGAAGATTCGTGTCCGGTCGAAATCTGAAAAAGTTCAACGTGAAATTATTATCAACTTTTACGATTTGAAAAACGACCATATCTCTAAACAGATACCTTTTGGCATTCTGAAGCAACCAGCGTGTTCCGAGTCAAGATATAGAAAAATGTGTCATTCGTCAATTCTTTGAAAATTACGGTTTTTAGAGGTTTTCTTCATTTTAAAACATTTTAATATTTCCAAAATAGGCCATCTTGTCCGTGCATCTTCTAAACTAATAGCTATACGACGCTACTGACATCCGCACGTAAATTAAAGAATACTTTCTCTATGCATTCCTGCTAACGACTGCTACATGACGATAAGGACCTCGTAAGAAAACGGCGACAATGTAGGTACGGCATTTTAGCTGAAAATGGCGTATTTATTAACGTTTCCGAAAATTGCCAGAAAACGAAAGCCTCAGAGAGAAAAATGACCTGCACCATTGAAACCGCCGTTAAATTTTGATTGGTGCTGCTTTCAGAAGAATCCGTGTCGGTCGAAATTTTGAAAAGTTCGCGTGAAGTATAATCAACTTTTGCGATTTGGAAAAACCTTCATATCTCTCTAAACGAATGCGAATTTGGCATTCTGAAGCCTCGGCATGTTCGAAGTCAAGAGCTATCAACGAAAATGTGTCATTCGTCAATTCCTTTTAAAAATTACGGTTTTCAGAGGTTTTCTTCATTTTAAAACGCATTTTAATATTTCCAAAATAGGCCATCTTGACTGCGTGCATCTTCTAAACTAATAGCTATACGGCGACATACGCACGTAAATTAAAGAATACCTCTGCATTCCTGCTAACGACTGCTACGCAGCGATAGGGACTCGTAAAGAAAACGGCGACAATGCTGGGTGGCATTTTAATGAAAATGGCGTATTTTATTAACGTTTTCGAAGAATTGCCAGAAGAAGCAAGTAGAGAAAAATGACCTGCCATTGGAAACCGCGCCGATTTAAATTTCGAGTCAGGGTACTGGCTTTCAGAAGAATCCGTGTCAGTCAGAATTTGAAAAGTTCAACGTGGGGGGTATTATCAACTTTACGATTTGGAAAAACGACCATATCTCCTAAACGAATGCAATTTTGGCATTCTGAAGCCACCGGCGCGTATTCAGTCAAGGGCTATCAGAAAATATGTCATTCGTCCAATTCGGACGAAAACTACGGTTTTTAGAGGGTTTTCTTCATTTTAAAGCATTTTTAATATTTCCAAAATAGGCCATCTTTGACTGCGTGCATCTTCTAAACTAATAGCTATACAGCATGACATCCGCACCTCAAATTAAGAATACTTTCCTCTATGCATTCCTGCTAACGACTGCTACATGACGATAGGACTCGTAAAGAAAACGGCGACAATGTAGGTGGCATTTTGGCTGAAAATGGCGTATTTTATTAGCATTTTCGAAATTGCCCGAAGCAAGCCCTCCAGAGAAAAGCGGCCTGCACATTGAAACCGCCGTTAAATTTCGAGTCAGGGTGCTGGCTTTCAAAGTCAACTATCCGGTCAAATTTGAAAAGTTCAGCGTGAAGGTATGATCAACTTTTACGATTTGAAAAACGACCATATCTCCTAAACGAATGCGAATTTTGGCGTTCTGAAGCCACCGGCGTGTTCCGAGTCAAAGGCTATCGAAAATGTGTCATTCGTCAATTCGGATAAAACACGAGTTTTAGAGGTTTTCTTCATTTTAAAACATTTTAATATTTCCAAATAGGCCATCTTTGACTGCGTGCATCTTTACAAACTAATAGCTATCCGACGCTGACATCGCACGTAAATTAAAGAATATTTTCCTCTATGCATTCCCTGCTAACGACTGCTGGGACGATAGGGGACTCGTAAAGAAAACGGCGACAATGTAGGTGCTTTTGGCTGAAAATTGTGACTACAGTAACGTTTTCTGAAAATTGCCAGAAAACAAACTCAAGAGAGAAAAATGACCTGCACCAATTGAAACCGCCGTTAAATTTTGAGTCAGGGTGCTTTGGCTTTCAGAGAATCCGTGTCAGTCAAATTTAGAAAAGTTCAACGTGAAAGTATTATCTCAACTTTTACGATTTGGAAAAACGACCATATCTCTAAACAGATACCGAATTTAGCGTTTTGAAGCCACCGGCATTCGAGTCAAAGTATCAGAGAAAATGTGTCATTCGTCCAATTCGGACGAAAACCTACGGTTTTAGAGGTTTTCTTCATTTAAAGCATTTTAATATTTCCAAAATAGGCCATCTTTGACTGCGTGCATCTTCTAAAACTAATAAGCTGCAGACGCTGACATCCACACTAAATTAGAATACTTTCCTCATGCATTCCTGCTAGCTACTACGCGGCGGTAGGGACTCGCTAAAAGCAGCGACAATGTACGGAGGTGGTGGCTGAATGGCGTATTTATTAACGTTTTCGAAAATTGCGAAAAGCAGAAGCCTCAGAAGAAAAATGACCTGCGCATTGAACTGCCGTTAGAATTTCGAGTCAGGGGGCTGGCTTTCAGAAGATTCCGTGTCCGGTCGAAATCTGAAAAGTTCAACGTGGAAGGTATTATCAGCACACGATTTGAAAACGATATCTAACGATAGATTTTCTTGGCGTTCCCGAAGTAAACCGCGTGTTCGAGGTCAAGGTCTATCAGAAAATGTGTCATTCGTCAATTCGCGCACGAAATTACGGTTTTAGAGGTTTTCTTCATTTTAAAACATTTTAATATTTCAAAATAGGCCATCTTTGACTGCGTGCATCTTCTAAACTAATATTATACGACGCGGACATACGCACGTAAATTAAAGAATACTTTCCTCTATGCATTCCTGCTAACGACTGCTACATGACGATGGGGACTCGTAAAAGAAAACGGCCACGAATGTAGGTGGCATTTTAACAAATGGCGTATTTTATTAACGTTTTCGAAAATTGCCAGAAAGCAGAGCCTCAGAGAGAAAAATGACCTGCTGACAAACCATACGTTGAAATTTCGAGTCAAGTGTATAACTTTCAGAAGAATCCGTGTCAGTCGGGGGTGAAAAGTTCAGCAATGAAATTATATCAACACACGATTTGGAAAAACGACCATATCTCTAAACGAATGCGAATTTTGGCATTCTGAAGCCCTACGGCGCGTGTTCCAAGTCAAGGGCTATCAGAGAAAATGTCATTCGTCCAGTTCCGCACAAAGTACGGTTTTTCAGAGGTTTTCTTCATTTTAAAACATTTTTAATAATATTTCCAAAATAGGCCATCTTTGACTGCGTCATCTTCTAAACTAATAGCTATGACGCTGACCTGCACGCACATAAATTAAAAGAATGCTTTTCCTCTGCCATTCCTGCTAACGACTGCTACACTGACGATAAAGGACTCATGAAAACTGGCATGGCGACAATGTAGGTGGCATTTTGGCTGAAAATGGCGTATTTTATTAACGTTTCAGTGAAAACGAAGCCTCAGAAAAATGACCTGCACCATTGAAACCGCCGTTAAATTTCAGGTCAAGTGCGGCTTTCAGAAGAATCCGTCCGGTCAAATTTGAAAAAGGTTTCGTTCAACGTGGGGTATCAACAACTTTGCGATTTGGAAAAACGACCATATCTCCTAAACGAATGCGAATTTTGGCATTCTGAAGCCACCGGCGTGTTCCCGAGGTCAGGGCTATCAGAAAATATGTCATTCGTCCAATTCGGACGAAAACTACGGTTTTAAGAGGGTTTTCTTCATTTTAAAGCATTTTTAAATGTTTCCAAAATAGGCCATCTTTGACTGCGTGCATCTTCTAAACTAATAGCTATACGACGTGACATCCGCACCTAAATTAAAGATACTTTCCTCTGCTGCATTTTCCATATACTAACGACTGCTACGCAGCGATGAGGACTCGTAAAGCGGCGACAATGTAGGTGGCATTTGGCTGAAAATGGCGTATTTTGTTAACGTTTTCGAAGAACAGAAAGCAAGCCTCAGAGAGAAAAATGACCTGCACCATGAGCGCCGTTCATTTCAGGTCGGTGCTGGCTTTCAGAAAGATCGTGTCCAGTCGAAATTTGAAAAAGTTCAGCGTGGGGTATGATCAACACGATTTGGAAAAACGGCCATATCTCCACAAGCAGATGCGAATTTTGGCATTCTGAAGCCACCGGCGTGTTCCCGAGGTCAAGGGCTATCAGAAAATGTGTCATTCGTCCAATTCGGACGAAAACTACGGGTTTTAGAGGGTTTTCTTCATTTTAAAACATTTTTAATATTTCCAAAATGACCATCTTTGACGCGTGCATCTTCTAAACTAAGCGCTACGACGCTGACATCCGCACGTAAATTAAAGATACTTTTTCCTCATGCATTCTATTTAACGACTACCACTACTGTGACGATAGGGATCGTAAATAAGAAAACGGGGACAATGAGGTGGCATTTGGCTGAAAATGGGTATTTATTAACGTTTCAAAATTGCCAGAAAACGAAGCCTAGAGAAAAAAGACCTACCATTGAAACCGCCGTTAAATTTCGAGTCAGGGTGCTAAACTTTCAGAAGAATCCGTGTCGGTCAGAAAATTTGAAAAGTTCAACGTGAATTATTATCAACTTTGATTTGGAAAAACGACCATATCTCCCAAACGAAAGCGAATTTTGGCTTCTGAACCACCAGCGTGTTCCCAGTCAAGGGCTATCAGAAAATGTGTCATTCGTCCCAAATTTGGACGAAAACTACGTTTTAGAGGTTTCTTCATTTTTAAAACATTTTTTAAAATTTCCAAAATAGGCATCTTTGACTGCGTGCATCTTTAAACTAATAGCTATCGACGCTGACATCCCCTAAATTAAAATATTCTATGCATTCCTGTAACGACTGCTACATGCGATAGGGACTCTAAAAAAGGCGACAATGGGTGGCATTTTTGGGAAAATGGCGTATTTATTAACGTTTTTGAAAATTTCCAAAAAAAAGCCTCAGAAAAATGACCTGCACCGAAACCCGTTAAATTTCGAGTCAGGGGCTGGCTTTCAAAAATCCTGCGGTGAAATTTGAAAAGGTTCAACGTGGAGGGTTTTTAAAAATTTACGATTTGGAAAACAATATCTCAAACGAAAGCAATTTTGGCATTCTGAAGCCCCGGCTGTTCCGAGTCAGGGCTATCAGAAAATGTCATTCGTAAATTTACGAAAATTACGGTTTTAAAAGGGTTTTTTTATTTTAAAGCATTTTTTAAAATTTTCCCCAAAAAGGATCTTTTTACTCGTGCATCTTTAAATAATAGCTATCGACCTCATCCGCTAAATTAAAATACTTCCCCTGCATTCCTGCTAACATGCTACATGACGATAGGGACTCGTAAAGAAAACGGCGACAATGATAGGTGGCATTTATGGCTGAAAATGGCGTATTTTAAAGCAGGGCCTCAGGAGAAAAATACCTGTCCATTGAAACCGCCGTTAATTTCGAGTCAGGTACTGGCTTTCAGAAGAATCCGTGTCCGGCGATGAAGTTCCGTGGGGTTTCAACAGATTTGGAAAACGACCATATCTCCTAAACGATCGAATTGCGTTCTGAAGCCACGGCGTGTTCCGAGTCAAGGCTATCAAAATGTTATTCGTCCAATTCGGACGAAAACTACGTTTAGAGGTTCTTCATTTAAAGCATTTTAATATTCCAAAATAGACCATCTTTGACTGCTGCATCTTCTAAACTATAGCTATACGACGCTACATCGCACCTAAATTAAAGAATACTTCCTATGCATTCCTGCTGAAGATGCTACATGACGATGGGACTGTAAAGAAACGGCGATAGAGGTGCATTTGCTGAAATGGCGTATTTTATTAACGTTTCGAAAATTGCCGAAAACGAAGCCTCAGAGAGAAAATGAGTCGCATTGAAACCGAGCATTTGAGTCAAGTGCGCTTTCAGAAGAATCCGTGTCGGTCGAAATTTGAAAAGTTCAACGTGGGTATTTCAGCTACGATTTGGAAAAACGCATTTCCCTAAACGAATGCGAATTGGCATTCTGAAGCCACCGCGTTTCCCGATTTCAAGGCTATTAAAATTGTCATTGTCCCATTTGCGGACTCTAAAAAAAAAAAAAAAAAAAAAAAAAAAAAAAAAAAAAAAAAAAAAAAAAAAAAAAAAAATGCAATTTGGCTTCTGAAGCCACCGGCGTGTTCGAGCAAGGCATCAGAAATGTGTCATTCGTCAATTCAGAATCGGTTTTTAGAGTTTTCTTATTTACTTTTAATATTTCAAAATATTTGACTGCGTGCATCTCAAACTAATAGCTATCACCTACATCACTACGGTTTTTAGAGGGTTTTCTTCATTTTAAAGCATTTTTAATATTTCCAAAATAGGCCATCTTTGACTGCGTGCATCTTCTAAACTA
>CAXIVR010001555.1:0-32371 GCA_964035755.1 Teleogryllus oceanicus
CTACACTCGTAAAACGAAGTAAAAAACTTAAAAATTTGGGTTTTAAAGGAAGAGAACAATTCGACTTAATGATGGAAAGAATTCAGTATCATATGTTCCAGGGCCAAAGAAGAATGCGATTATCTGAAATTCAGGTAAATGGCAAAAGGCATTGGACAGCAAAAAATCCCCAAAATTCAGGCAAAACCCACACTACTGACAAAACTACAAGAGAAAAATTCAGGCACAAAAATTCCAACAAACACAACAAACAACCTACACTTACATTAGGAGCCAGATGAAAAATAGAAACTAGATATTCACAAACCAACGTAAAACATACAAAACTCGTACAATAAAAAAGATTGCGAAAGAGCAGAAAGATATGACTACTCACTCTCAATAATAACTCTCAAAGTATGATCACTAGCATCCCCATTGATTCTAGATATGAAAAACTTGATGTAGAACTCGGAAAAGCTTTTAAGTAAATTTAAAATATGAATCGTAAAAAAAGACTTTTTGAAATTACCTTACTGACTTTCAAAAATATAAGACAATTTGTGTTTTATTGTTAATTTCATGTGACAATCATAACAATTCAAGATTTATCTGTAGTTTAGTAAGTAAGTAATGTAGTTTAGTAAGTAAAAGTAACATTAATTTTGAAAATAATATATAATAATTTGTCACCATTTAGACAATATGATGTTTAACTAATTAGTATGCTCGTAATAAAAATTGTACCTCAGCTTCTGGATCAATGCCCCCCAATCCACCCAGTTTCCCTGATCAATTGAGCAAATGTTGAAATGGCCTCTTGTTTTGCTTCTGGACATCAATGTAACTTTACTATTTGTGCACAATTTCTAGAGCTCACTAGGCAATATAGCGATTCAAATGATCGTTTTCCATGTTCTCCGGCAGTAAGTCAGTCCTTCACGAAAGGTATAATGTGAGCTCATTCCCTAACACTTTTGCTTCTTTCCGTTGCAAACACATTGTTTACACGGAAGCAAATATTTTCTTATCAGTTCTTGCTAAAAACACTCGTTTCCATCTGTGTTCATAATACAATTTGTGTAGAGATCCCAGAATTTACGAAATGTGCAATATAATACAAAATACGACCAAATCAACTAGAAACCCTGTAAAAATGTTGTTTTAAAATATAACTTATAAATGTGAACGAAACCCAGCAATTTCAGTCTCTTTAACAATCTTTTCGAGAATTGCTGCCGAACTCACTAGAGTCTTCCACCACAAAATTCAATAACAGACAGTTCCCAAAATTTAAGACACGATGTTCGTTTCCCAAACTTCAAAATCAACGGAAAAAATCAAATTAGGGAAAAAGCTATATTTTCTTTTCTTAAAAATGACGCCTCAAATTTGGATCAAAACAGAGGCACCTATTAATTATTTTAGATTTCTCAAAAGCTTTTGACGTCATTGATCATGACATTTTACTTTCCAAATTACCTTCATATGGAATTCTGGTATTGCTCTGTTGGTTATGTTCTGCCTTAAACAACGATCTCAGAGATGAAATACCTTTGGAATGATGGAACATTACGTACGCATCTTTCCGACTTTTTTACCCATTGCATTGGAGTTCCTCAAAGGATCGATTTTAGACCATTCTGTTTCTACTTTTTTAAACGTGTCTCGCGATTCGAAACGGAAGAATATTTTCTCTTTGGATGAAACGAAATCCTTTGCAGTGAAGAACCGTAAATAGTACAATATTAGATGTTTCAAATTGGTTCCGAAATAACAAATAATAGTAAACGAAAAGAAAATTGTTTTAATGCATTTTTCCATTTCAAACAAAACCATTCTGTGCTCCATTGGAAATGAACGGTGTACCATTGACTGTGACCATTGACAGGCAACAAAATGTTTAGATCTCTATTCAGTCAAACCTTAAATGGAACGTCCATTTAAATGAATTAAATAAAATTAAGTTCATTATGCTACGCGTTCAAAATTCTTTAAATTCAGTCAGCCTTCATACTTAGTTGTGATATTTCCCGAATTTCATTCCCGTCTGAGATAGCATAATATTCTGGGGGAAAAACATCATATAAGCTCCCAGACATTTAGATTACAAAAAGAATTGTACGAATAATAACCAAATCCTACCCACGTGATCTTGTAAGCCTCCTTCATTAATCTAGGGAAATTTTTCCATTACTTGTCTGTTTATTTACGAAACAGTGGCTTTTTGTCAAAAAAGAGTTCAATAAGAGGGAATATATTTCAGAAAATGCCGATGTCTATTAGTATATAACACTCACGTAGAAATCTATTATCAGGTGACTGTCAACAGCTCATTACAAAAAATTCATATAATACATGTACATTATTTTACAACTCTTTACCAGATGACATTAAACGATTAAATTCAATGAAAAGTTTAAATCCAAAGTGAATCGTTTCTGCTGCATTTGTTTCTATACAATTAGAGACTATTCCGATCATCACAAGAAAGTAACATTAATTTTAACAATGATAAAAATGCATGATTTACCATTTGAAGTGTATAAAAATGTATAAAAAAACCCGAAACAAGATTGTATTGCAGCCTCGGGTCAATGCCCCATCTCGATCAGGTTTTTTGTCAATTTCCCCGATCCATTGAGCAAATGCTGAGATGGGGTCATTGTTTCTTTTGGACATAAATGTAACTTCACTATCTGTACGTCTTCTAGAATTCAGTGGGACATATAGTTAATCAAATTGTCGTTTCCATGTTGTCGCCAAGGAAGTATTATTCCTTGACAGGCATCATGAATACGAGCCCAAAATTTCTGGCTTATTTATCCTTTAAAAAAATATTTTTTTACATGGAGCTCTTTTCTTTCTTTTTTTTATTCAAAAATTCAAGTAATGACTTAATGTAGGGATCACAAATTTTGAAAATTTCCTAGAATTCACTTCTCCCCATGGGACGTCATACGTAGTTTTAAGTGTTTTTGACGTAAAATAAATAAATAAATCATGCACAGAAATACATAAATAAAAAAGAAATATATCCCGTGAAACATCGCCAATTTTTTACTTATAATATTAATAACAATATTGTATTTTTATTATTATTATTATTATTAATTTTTGTATTATTTTTGTTTAAACCTAATTCACCCTCCCGTTGCTCGAAGGCTTGAAACCTGGAAATTAAACAGGAAATCTTAAAAAAATTGAGACAAACATTATAAAATATTAGTGAATTAAAAATTATTGAACATAATAATGAGAAAAAATTTTATAGTTCCTTGGAAATGAGAATGTTAGTTTGTTCTTCTTGCTAAATGTGACTTTTCAGAGGATGAATGAGAAAAAAAGAACTGGCCTAGGACAGAACTCTTTTTCCCCTTAAATTCGCCCACCCCCCTCCACGACTCCCGGAGGTCGCTAAAAATGAAAGCGATGCCAAATGTTTTCCCGAGGTTGCCAATTTGTCACCACTAGAGCATGTATTTACAGACATGGATTGGGAGATAAAATAAAGATCTGTATTTGTATCTAGCTTCCGGCCAGAGTCATGATCTGGGCTGCCCGGGTGACGCCCGTCGAGGCTGGGGTGCCGACGTTTCGACCGACTATCCGGTCCTCTTCAGGGCTAACTGTCCAGCCCAGATTGCCCATGATGTCAATTACTTCTATCAATAACCGAGGTTTGAATTGAAATTAAAATTTTTTACTATTTTTACTGTTTATTTAACTTTCTTTTCAAATTCTGCCTTGAATAAACATTTTTGCGGTAAAGGCAGGGATGAGTTTAAAATTATTTGTGATGTCATACTTTGAACATGCTTACAGTAGAATTATTTATTCACAAAGTCAAAAATTTTTAAAATAATTTATATGAATTAGTTTCATTTTCAGTATATTTTCAAAGGAAAAAAGAGCGAAACTCATGGGGTTTTTGCCTTTTCTTCGAAAAATAAATATTTTGACATCATATCTTATGAAACTTTAAAAGGGTTTTTGTTGATTATTTATTTTGAAAAAGTAAAAAAAATATATTTTACTGTGATTTTTCGACTACTGGGCTGTGGGTTAAAAACATCTCACCATTTTCCCGGCTTTAGATTACCTAGACTTTAACTATACTTTGAAAATACCTGCAAGAGTTCTGTTCGTTATTGTTTTATCTTTTATTTTAGATTTTACATTGTATTATTTCATTTGTACACATTGTTGTTGTCCCAGTGATATTTTTACATTGGAATGTAATTACAAATTACCATGATTTTAAAGCTTTATAATCTTTTGTATACGTATATCATTGCTAAGAAGGATAATAATTTTGATCTTTATAAAAAAAATCCGGGGCGGGAAAGGGTAGTGTGGTAAAGGAACATGTGGGAAAATGAGGGAACACGTTGGACCTTGATTTTCAAAAACTGTTTTTCTGTGTTTAGGCACCTGCGACCTTCCGTCCAGGTGGAATGTCGCAGAATGGTGAGAAGCGTCATCTATTTCCTTGCAAAAGGCGTCTCCGAAAGACAAGTAACTGGCTCCGGCAGGGGCCCATACTCTCACACTGTGTTGTTTCACTCAGAAAGAGTTATCTTTCCCATACCTAAGTGTTTATTCTGGTACAAGAACAAATAATTTTATACAATCCGGGCAGCTCTAAACTCTGGTATTTTGCAATAATGAAAGATCTTCGACACACATTCGTATTCACAAAAATGTTCGCAAATCCTGGCCAGCTTGATTGATTGATTTTTCGTTTCCGGGCCCTCAACTGCTTTGGTCATTGTACCGTTAGTGTAGTGCATGTTTTCTCCGGAGAGGGCGGTGATCTTCCCCGCTGGATGACGAGATCTGGCGCCGACCCGTCAGCTAGTGGGTTTCCCTAACGGACTCTCCACCAGCGGGGCCCGCTTAGCCAGGACAAGCTTAAGCTCCCGACCGGTCTCCCGGAATATGTGATAGTGTGTGCATTTTGGGTGTAAGTGTTTTGGTGTGTAAGAGGAGAGGGATAGGACAAGAAGAGGAAGGACAGATCGCGCGCGGTCCTGCCCCGTTGTTAGGTACTGATCCGGCCGGCATTGCCTGATGTTGATCGGAGAAACCCGTAAAACTATCGATCAGAGCAGTCGCCGCTAGAATGCTCCTCCCAAAAAGCGACTGAATTCGACCTGGGTGAAGAGCTAGTGTCCGAAAATCTCGCCGTCAGGACTCGAACCTAGGATCTCGGTCAGAGGCGCTGCAGTGCATCAGTTGATGTACTGAGCTACCGCTCCGGTGCTGGCCAGCTGCAGCCACACTGGCTTCGAGGACACTAGGGACTTCCATCAGAACGGCCACATTAACACAAAGAACGTTTTGAAACAACAAACTTAATATTAAATGAAAACAATTCTCCAAATATCGCAAACAATGCATTGAATATTCTCAATAATTGACTGAACTTGTGTACTTTCAATAACAGGAAATTCATAAAACTACGCTTGAGTGGTAAGAAAGACAGAATATGGGTATTCTCCTGGACTCACTCCGTCGCCGGCAGCACTAGACAGCGCCACTCGTCTAATTGCCCCCCAAAAAGTCCGTATGTTCCCCGTATTAAATCGAAGGGCCAAAGATAAAACAGTAAACCAGTAATACAGCCAAGAGCGTGGTGCAATACCTGGAAAAGCACCAGTCACTGGAAGAGCGCCTGTTGGACGCTCTTTGATTTCAAAATGATTTGTATGAAATCAGATGAAAATATCTTGAATGTTACATGTCATTAAAGGAAAATGTATTTTCTAAGATTGATATCTTTTTCATTTTCTGAGGTTGTGAAACCAAAGCGCGAGCCTTACTGCCTTCACCTACCCCAATTGCCCTTATCTTTTCCCCTGTCATCTACTCGTCAAATCATCTGTCAAATTTCCTGTCCTCAAAAAAGTCCTGTCCCTACGGAACACGAAAACCCTTTTTAAAGACCAAAGCCCGCCAAACTTCGAATTATCACTATTATAATTTTTTGCATGCTTTTGTATGCAGAAATTTTTAAAACGTTTTTCTTCTGAAATCTGTTCGATGCAGGATTGGGTGTAATTCTTTATCCATCAGTAGAACACTTGCAGGCTTGTGTTAATGATTTATTAATAAATGACAAAAACTGCATCTTGCCTTAGCGCATGAGATACTTGTACAAATGATTATCAAACTTAAAAACTTGATGATTTGACTAAATTCAAAGTTGACAGGATGCTCAACAATGTAAACAATACAATGTAAACAGTAAAATAAATGCAGAACTGTGGGTATTTTCAAAGTATATTCTTTAAGTGAAGGATATTTAAGGCTTAAAAAATGTTTTTACTTTTTTAAATGCAGCTAGCAGTCGAAAAAACTGAATAAGTGCCAATTCGTGTTTGAAAGGAGCTTCTGAGGTATTTTTGAGTCTGTTTAGGTTCTAAGAAACAGCAAAAATTGTAACTTTTTCCAAAATATTTTTTGTTTAATTTTGTACTAAGAAAATAGCAAAACAATTATTTTATTTTCATATTTTTTTTAAACACATGTTTGGTTGACGAAAAATTTAAAATTAAAAAAACATTTATGGTTATAGATGGGCAGGAGACGGGGGCTAAAAACCTTTCAAAAATCTTATTTTATATTACAGTTATAATGTAATTATTCATACGTCATTTGGTTTAGGGAACTTTTACCATCTCATCGGGTATCATGTTCCCATATTTAAATTTTCAACTTTGGGTGTAGCTAATAAGTCACCATTCTTAAATTTTATTCTCAGTATGAAGATACCCAACACTAAAGTCATATCTAGATACATTTTCGAAAATAGTTCGGAAATATATAAAGGGCAAAAAAAATGTATTATGCTACGCGTTAAATTTTTTTCCCAATTTATAGCCTTCACCTGCTCTTTTTATATTTCTGACGTTTAAAAACGTGAATATTCTTTTCCTGCTCATATAGATAATTTAGAAATATTCTTTAGTTCAAGTTTTTTAGTTTTAAAAAAATAATTGTTCAAATAAAATAACAAATTCCCAAGTGATTCTTGTAATTATTAATCTAGAATTTATCATTATCTTGCTTTGATTTAGATCAGTGGTATTTGTAAAAATCCAACTCAAGGGCCATTTTTTTAATTTTTTCTTCTTGTTCCACTACATCTTTCAAGGGTTTTTAAAAACAAAAGTTATTATATGACAGTTTTGGTTGGATCCTAAGGTAAGTAGTTAAAACTCTGATATAATTATTGATTTAATGTTTTTTAATTAAAAAAGGGAATATGTAATGTTGGGACTGAGGTATGTGTTTGGAGCTTTAATTTGTCTTTGAAATTTTGTTATGCTTGGGTGGACCCTTTTTTCCCCTTTTAAAAATGATGGTACTTGGTTTGCAGATTGTTGAAAAATTTTGTTAATTTGCTATGGTTTTTCGGGGAAATTTTTTAATTCTCGATGTTTGTTTTTGTAATAAACCCAGGGTTTAAGTGATTAACGGCTACCCGGGGGCGCCGCGCCCGGGGGCCCGGTGCCACTTTGGGTCGCCTTCTGCCCCCGGGGCGTATACTGAAACCTGGGGGAAGGTTGGGGGCGAAGGGAAACCTGTGCCCAAACACAAAGAGATTATCATGACTCCCCGAAGCCTCCCTCTCGGCATTTAAATTTCTTAGAAATTTTAAATTTTTTGATTTTATTAATTTCTGGGCTGCACCCCCCCGTTGGGCATCCATAGGTTGTGGAAGGATTATCATTTGAATATTTGTCGCTTTCGTTTTCAATGTGACCCTTTTTTAATATTAAATAATTTAAATTTTTTTTTCTTTAAACCCATTATGTCGTTCCATGTAACCCTTTTTATCAAATAAAATGAAAAGGGATTTTTGGTGGGCCCATGGTTTTTTCTTTCCCTAAATTGATAGCTCAGGGTTTTTTCTACTAATGGTAAAGATTTTCCCCCTTTTATCGGGGTTTTTCTCCCCAATTTTTTCATTTTAAGTACTCATCGAATGTTTTTGTATGCAATTTTTCCCTAGTAAATATCGATTTGTGAAAATGGGCTGTGTCACCCCGTATAATGCAATTTGGGAATTGGTATGTCATGAGTATAAATATTGAATAATGGAAAATTATCCTTGTGGGACCCCCTCAGTTATTGGGTAAAATTCTAAAGTAATTTTTGTTTTAACGGTAAATTTTTCTGTTAGATTAAATTTGAATGTTTTTTATTAGGTATTCGGGGTTTCCCCATTAAACATTTGTATACGAGTCCTGAGTCCGCCCCTATCTAAGCCTGGGGGTTCTCCAAATTTTTTTACTGTCTTCTTTTTGTAAATTCTTGCGTTGTTTTGGTTAATCGAAAAGTTGTGGGTAGTGGGGGATTCTTTAAAACCAAACGAACGGTTGGTATGGCGTTCTTGGTTAAAAATTTTAATGAATTAATATAAATTTTTTCAAAAATTTTTTTGATAGTGTAGATATAAGACTGTTTGGGCCCTATAGTTTTCAGCTAATCAATCTTTGTTAGGTTTAAAAATGGATTAAATCCTTTTTTATGATGTTGGAAAATAGTGAAGACTGGAAAAACTTTAAAATAGCCGTTAATGCTGTCTTTGTTTATTTAACATCTTAACGCAAACATTGTTGATTCCGTCAATTCCGGGGGTTTTTTAAATAAAGGCATATATTAATGATTATTGACCTGTCTCTGGGTTATAAATTTGATTGGTGACCTGCGGTTGGGTTTCTTATTTAAGTATTCTGTTTTTTCCCATTAAAAGTATTGTTTATCACTGGGTAGGGTTTTAAAACGTATCTTCCACGTGTTTAGCTATAATTTTGGCTTTTCATTGTCTGTAATTTTTTGATCCTAATGATAATGGAATTTTTTTTTTTATTCTTGTTGAAACGTTTAACCGTAGTCCATAGATGTCTGGAATTTGGGTGTATTCCGGCAAAAAAAGTATTATAATTGGAGTATCAATTATCAAAGGGGTTTTTAATGAGCCTTTTCTTTTTCTTTTTTTTTAAATTCCGCCCTCTAGTTCTTTACCAGTAACCCCAGATTTTTTTTGGTTTAAAAAGGGTAATAATGTTTATGGGTAATGAGTTGTTTTTGGTTTGGGGAAGGCGTGGTGGTTTTCTAAGGGTGAATGTGGCATTAAAATTTTTCCTTTCTTATATTAAAAGTAACCTTGTAATATTATCGTTGAAAATTGGGTTTTAAATTGAATTTGATTCCTTTTTAATTTTGTTAAGTGGCGGTTTCTCTTTGGGGCTGTAAATATATTTTGGACAGTGATCAAATCAAGTTCATTTAGAACGTTTTGATGGGAAAAATTTTTTCTTGTGGATAATATCTAAGATATCAGATATGACATTTGTATTAGATGGATAAATTTTTGGTTCATTGGGGTAATTATCTCAATTTATTATTGTTCCAAAATTTTAATAACTTTTTTCCGTGCCAAATGTAGTAAACAACCCCAAGTATATTTTTTCTTTAGGTCTCCCAAAAGGGTGGTTTTTACGGGAAAATTTGTTTATATGAGTTTATTGGGGAAATTCTATTGGGGGGTTATAGGCCCATCATTTACTGATTTATTATTGATATTTGTTTTAATTCCAACTGTTTAAAGGGTTTGGGGAAAAAGGTGAATTTGTTCTTTTAAATCTTTTGATATGAATATTGCTCTCCCCTTAGGCTATTTAGAGGGCACTCTATTTTCGATAAAAGGGTGTAACCTGGAATAATTAAACCTGTTGCCAGGCGTTGGTGTGTTTCTTGATGCCGATTTTTTTTATTATGTTGGTGTACGAAAACCAAAACATATTTTTCCCGTCGTTTTAAACCATTGGCATTCCAATTTAATATTATTTCATTTTATTTACCATTATTTCGGGATGAAGAAACCATTGAATAAATATTTTGCACTTGAGGGAAAAATCGCATTGATAACTTGGAACAATGGAAGATATTATATTGGCCAGTTAATATTCAGGGGTGCATTTGTTTGACTACTTTTTAAATAAAGGGCGTTGTGGTAGTGATGGGGAAAAGTTGGTTGGGGAAAATTGGTGGGGTAGGGGGGTTCTTTGAAAAATTTGGGTTATAAAATTAATTTGCTGAATTTAGATTTGAGGGGAATCTTTGGAATTTACATGTTTTTTTATAATATGACCTCTATATTAGCTGGGGAATTCTTGCAGTTTTCGCCCTCTTTTAAATTTTTTACTTTCGGAAATGATGTTCCCCACCATTTGACTACTGGGTTTTAAAAAACAATTAGCATTGAATGCCATATCTTGAAATTTACACTATAAATTTTAGATTTCATTGTTTTTGAACTCTTCCCATTAAAAAATCTTTTTGGTTAACATTCCGGCCTCTCTATTTTCTTTGGGGCCACTGCCGAGGAATGGCTTTCTTTCCTCCACACTTTGATTACTGGTAGAATTGTTCCGTATGAGTTCATCACTGATTTCTTTTTAAAAGTAAATGACAGGCAAGTCTTTAATTCCCCTAGATAAATTTTTCTCATGGGTCTCTATATGAAGTTTGAAATCTTTCTTCATCACAAAAATTTAAAATTTCGGAAGTCGTCAATTGTTGAAAATTATTTTTAAACCAGTCTTTGTTTGGCTTAGTTATGAAGTCATTTTTGGCTATATTTTGATGTCTTCAAATAGTTTTTCATAATTATCAACCCTGAATGTTTATAGGGGGAAATTTTAATTTTGGGCTGGATCCGGTTGGCCTTTATTGTTTTATGATCTAGCTGTTCTGGGTAGCATAACTGAACTGACTGGGATATTGTCTGAATTGCACTTTCACTTTCACCTGGTTGCATCATTTTTCCTTTCTTATTTTACCTTTGTGGTATTAGTATTAGAATTGTATTAAAGGGATTAGTATTAGAAGGTTTTGGGGTTTTTGGGCCTGCCCCCAAACTTTTTAAGTTCAGTGGGAAAAATACTTATTCAAAAAATCGTCCTCCATGTTGTTGGGGAGGTGTTTCCTTCACGAAAAACATTATGAAGGATAAGAACACAAATCTATACTGATTATCCTTTGAAAATATATTTTTTTACATGACGATATATATGTTGAAGGAAAAAAATATATATATATATATATATATATATATATATATATATATATGTTGAAGGCTACTTGAAATACGGTTGGGTTGCTCCCCTCATTTGTGATATATTGCATCCCGAAGGGTTTAAACGGCTGGCCTTGCTGTAGCTGGTGCTGTTTTGGCAATTTCTTGGTTACCTTGGACGTGCTGAAGTTGAAGTTGTTGGGAGATGATTAATTTTAGTTCCTGTCGTTGAATAATAGATTGTATTGATATTCAACACTTTAGGTCATATTCTTTTTGTTAGCTTCCGCCCTGTCTGGCTTTCACTTCCGGGACTAGGCCCAGAGGTGAGGTCACCCCTAGCTCAAATTTACCCCTTTTTCTTATTAATAACAGGCATACGTATTCTGACTTGTCACTATCACGTTTCAAACTACCAAAATCTGGTTTCCTAACACCCCCACAATTTTCACTGATAGCTGAGGTTGCTTTTAGAAAGCGATAAAGGCTGCCTCGGGGCCGAAGCGTTCCCTCGACGGGTCGACCGACGACTCAAGGGCCCGAATACATTTTCCAAAAGACGATATCTAAAAAATAACCTTAGCTGAAAACTATTCATCAGGTAACACTGTCAACAGCTCATTACAAAAATTCAATAACATTACATTATTTTTCATTTGCCCCATGACATTAAAGTTAAAATCAATGAAAAGTTTAAGTCTCATTAAAAAAAGTTTCTTTCGGGAAATGTTTCTTAAAAATTGGAACCCCCAAGTATCAGAAAGGAAATTTTAAAATTAATTTTAACAGTGATATTAAAATTATTTTTTACCATTTGGACTGGATAATTCTAAACAATCTCAACAAGGATTGTACCTCCTGGGTCTGACCTCCATTTCTTTGGGGGTTTTTCAATTTCCCCGTTTTGGCCCAAAACAGAGATGGCCCTCTTGTTTTCTTCTGGGCATTTCATTTCTGTGCACTTTCCTGAGTTCAGTGGGGGAATTCTTTTCAAAATTTTCGTCCTCCATGTTGTCTGACGGGGTTTCCTTCACGAAGAGCATTATAAGGATAAAAAAACAAATCTATTGATTATCCCTTTTAAAATTTTTTTATTTTATGACGAAAATAATAATTCTCCCAAAAACCTGATTTCTTTCTATATTCAAATTCAACATGTATATTTTTAGGGCAAATCCGAAATTGAAAACGTACGAATATACTTCTCAATAGCACTCCCCCGTTTTCTTTGTTACTAAAATAAATAAAAAAAAAGGCGCTTTCATATCAATTTACCTAAACAATAATTTCTCGTATAATTAACACATATTTCATTATCTGACCGAGTGTTGCGGGTTGCTTTTTCATAACTATTTAGATGCTTTTTTAAAAAAAAATCCTTCATTTTTTAATGTAAAAGTGAAATTATGACGTCCCCCTAAAATTATATTTCTTTATGTACCTCATTTTACAGATTGGTTGCGTGTGGGGGCCCAAAAAGTTTTATATACTTAAATAATATACAAAACGATAGATTTCGAGAAAAAAAAAAAATACGACTTGTTTAGAAAAAAAAATAGCAAAAGGGTTTAGAATGGGGGTTAAAATAATATACTAAATATCGATAACAGTCTGAAATGAATCAAGGACATAAAATAAATTTTTTAAAAAGATATATTTCACCCCCACTCTTAGATATTCCTCATTATTCCTTTTTCCTCATTATCATGAATTTCATTAAAAATTTTGGGTTTCCCTTTTCTCTTTGATCTTTTCCAAAATTTTTCTGCACTGAATCAAAAAAAATGGGTCTACAGTGGCCATCCTTTTTCCCTTTTTCTAACTTTTGTCTTTCGGAAAATTTTGGGTTTCCAAAAAAGAGACCTGCGCTTATTTTAAACCCATGTTTTCTGAAATAAGGGGGAAAATAAAAAATAATTGATGAAAAGTTTGACCGTCCTTCACATTTAAAAAGGGGTTTTTGTACCAAATTTATTTTTTCCCATCTCACTTTTCCACAGTTGGAACATGTTGGGAAAACCCAAATGGAAAAATTTGAAAACATTTTTTTCTACATTTTTCCTTTTGTATGTTGGTCTTTAAAAAAAGATCCCGTTCCATGTCCTTTGCGTCGTCTTTTCACACCATCGTATTCCTTCTCTCCTCGGCTCAGTCCCGAAAAGGGTTTAGCGATCCTCGACCCCACTCAAATCCATCGAAAGCAGGTTGTAGAAATTTTGTTTGCCGAAATGTATTTAGAAATTAATTGTTTTACCCACCCGTAAGGGCTCCCCACTTTTTCTGTCTGATTACCATTTATCTCTTTTCCTTCCCATAATACAAAAACCCAAAAATTGGTTTGAAGATGCTCTTGGACATTCTTACTAATTGTAAACTTTTGTATAAAATTGAATCTTTAAAAAAAACACAGTTATTAAAGTATCCTTCACAAAAAAACCGTTTAAACATAGTAATAATAATAATAATAATAATAATAAATTTAAAAATAATAAAAATTTTAATTTTAAAAATTAATAATAATAATAATAAAAAAAAGGGTCGAATACAATCTATTCGACTTTCTGATATAAACTGACCAAAGGTTCTTTTTATTCTTATATTTTTGGCTAGTGTACTGTTTAACAATATTTAAAAAAATTAATTATAATATAACAGATTATATAAAGGAAAAATTTTAAAATTGGAATCAAAGCCTTTTAAAAAAAGCACAATTTCAAAAAGAAAAAGGTTTCTTTAAAAATTTTTATTTACATGTAACTTTTTCCTGGTTATCCTTAATTAAGTCCATAAAAAGCAGGTTTAAATTTTTGTATCGCCAAAATGTATTCAGAAATTTTGTATTTACCCCCCCTTAACGGTTAATTTATTAAAGTATCATTTATTGGTTTTTGATTCAAGCAGTGTGGCTACACAATACCTATTCGCATGCTTTGAACCAATAATTATTTCTTGGTATGAAAAGATCGCTAATGTTTTGATACAAAAAAATTTCCATAATAATGGGATTTTCAGGAAAACCTAAAAAAGCAACTATGGAAAAGTTAATTCAAACCTTGGGAAGTATAGTTTTTGGGGAACAAAAAAATACATTATCCATGAAATAAATTTGGTTTACCAATCTGATAAGTAAAACATCTGAAAAAAAACGATGAAAGGACAAAACCACTGTTTTTCTACAGTTTTTAATATCTAGAAAAAATGCATTGTCAGCCTTCCGAATTAAAACACTATGAAACGTAAAAAGCCCCTTTTCATGTCATTCCCTTTCATCAATTTTGAATTTTAAACTACAACCCCAAAGTTGGTGACGTTTCTTTCAACAAACCGCCCAAAACCCAATAAATATTTTTTTACCTGTTAACATATACTCATACCTCGCCTTCAAGATCACTACAGCCGGCTCGGAAAAAATGGTAATTTTACGGATATAGGGAATCTATATGTATTTTTTATGGCCAGCTTTCTCTGTAGGTTTCAATTTCCGTGGTGTGGACTGGCTATACGGTCTTGTCCATAGTCTTGCCAGCTGCCATCTATCCCGGGTCAAGTACGTTTTTTACATTTTCTCAATTTTTTTGGGTTTCCCGAAAATTTAACCGAAATATTTCATTAGAATATTAAAGAAAAGTAAAACCTGTTTGGCCATTTCATTGAAACAATAGGGCAATTTTTGGGAAAAGGCATTTAAGCGTTTCTGTAAATGCAGAAAAATTTAGGGTCTTTTCCCCAAATTTTTGGTTTTCAAAACCCTTTTGAAATCATTTAAATCACTCACAAACCCAATGATGTATACAAATCGCAATTACGTTAAAGAAGCGAGATATTTCTGTTCCATTTTAATTTTGAAAAAAAAAGAGAATACAAAAATTATTTATTCAATTTTAAAACAGTGGAAAGCACTACCCTTTTGAAAACTTTGAAAAATGGAACCTTTTTGAAAAATGGCTTTAAAAGCCTTTTCTGTGCGAATTTTGGGTTTTTCCGAAAACTGTTAAATTTTCGAAAATTTTGAGACACCCTTCAAATAAATGCTCATTAATAAAATAATGTGATCAAATTTTAAATAAATATTAACGACGTAGAGAAGTAAAAAAAAATTTTTTAATTTTTGTAATTCTTTAAAAAAAAAAAAACAAAAATGGGCACTTTTTCATCATTAAATAGTTTCACCATTACTAAAAGTTTAGGAAAAAAATTTTGGGAGCTTTTTGAAAATCTTGTTATTGTTTTTTTTTAAATTGCACATGTACCCCCAATATTAAAAAAATAGAAAATTTTTAAAATTTTTATCTTAATAAAAAGAAATAACAAAGGGAAAAAAAAAATTATCTGAAGGAAAAATTTTGCTTCCTTTTAGTTGTAAAGAAAAAAAAAATCAAACTTTTGATATTTATAAAATTTCGGTTAACAGAAAATCGGACCTATGTCATCTTTTAGGGGTTTTTTAAATCTTTCCGAAAATTTTGAAAAAAACTCAGCCGTTTTTTGAAAAATTTTAGGGGTCCGGTGCTTTATATAAAAAAAATTTTGAAAAAGTTTTTAAAATTTAGCCCTGCCATCATGAAGGGGTATCTATTTTGAAATAAAAACCCCCCATATGGTTTAGGTGTTAGTGTGTTCGACGGACATCGGGGACGTTGTCAAAAAAAAACCTTTTCGGTATCAGGGCCCAAAAAAGGTATTTTTTAAATTTACTCGATTTTCAGAGCATTACATAACTCTCTATTCACTTTTCCCGTATATACGTCTATAATTTCGTATACGAGTAAAAAAATACCCCCATGTGGGCCCCCAAAGGGTAAAGCGCGCCGTAGCTGTATCACTTGCTTATTCTAGACCCCTAATGAAGCATTCGTCCGTGTTTACGAAATTCGTTGGCGATTACTGATTGTTTTTAAAAACCCCCCCTGATGAAATGGTACAAAAAGGTATAGAACATTTAAGGTGGGCCCTACTAATGTTTATGAAGGGCAAGTGAACGACATTTTGAAGACTTGGAGCAGAAAGCTGATTTAAAAAAATCAAAAAAACTTTTACGATTTCGTCTTTATAAACCTTTCAGCAAATTTAAAGGGGTATTTTTTGAAATCTAAAAACTCTTTGATGTGATTGTTCTTCTACGGATGCCTGCCCTGAAAAAATTTCCCGTTGGGCCTAACGTTGCAGTCTGACTTCCTTGAATGGTATCTTGTACGGAAGAGTCCTTCAGTAAAATTTTTCACGGGAACGAGACATGGGCAATTTTTTAAATACCGTAATGAAACATAATCCATGGGAAAGGGCGTACCACAATCGGTTCATTAAAAAATTTTAGCATTCAAAAACTTTCTGTGTTTTTTGTTTTGGGGGGTTGCTTGTTTTTGGACAATCCCTTTTGAGACAAAATGGAATTTTGGGTAAAAAGCGTCTTTAAAACAAAAAAGGGTTAAAAACCAAACGCCAGTGGGGTTGTTTTTTTATCCTCCCTCCATGCGGGGACTTTAAAATATCGTTTATCCAGATGTGCTGGGAAAATTTGATCGTTGTCCCAAACCCTGATCTAGTGGGGATGAAAATTTGAACTTCGTTCTGCGATACGATAAGCGCCTTAATATTGGTGGCATTTTTTTGTAAAAGAGATACACGAATTTCTTATAAGAATAAAAATAAAATCCCTTTGTTTCTTTATATCAAAAACCAATTTCTTATTTAAAAATCTGGTTTTTGACTGCAATATTGCTCTTACAAACCGATAAAAATTTATTTAATGGCATAATGAAAGTGCCTCGGTTATTTTAGCTCAAAAAAAAACAGATTCTGACAATCAAAACCGCCCGCTTAAAATGTGGGGTTTTTCAAAAATATTTGTAAAATAGAATATGGGGAGAAACAAGATCAATTGCCGATTAAAAATCATCGATACCGACGTCTGGAAGAAGCGAACATCTGCATGAGCTGTCCCCCAATTTGGGTGCTAAATTCGCCTCGTAAGTGGGAACTCCGGACCAGCGCTTCTCTGCAGGCAAGCAGAAGGACCCGCTCGGGCGGAGTCAGACCGGAGGGGGGGATGCACTGTTGCATTGCTCATGGGGGGAAAGGGTGTGCTCGGCAAAAGTGGCTCGCGGGCCCTGCAGTGGTGGGGAGGACATTTCCCCCGGAAATCTTGCATCTGATTACCCACTCTGTTGACCGTGTCCTTAAGCATTAACACTTCTAATGGGTTACTTCTATTTAAAATCCTTTTTAATCACCAACAGTTTTAAAAACCTTTTTTTTAAAATAATTAACGTAATAGTTTAATGAAATGAAGAAAAAATCTATTTTTTTAAATACTGTAAATTTCTAAACTCATACTTATCACGCCGAAAATGGTGACAGAAAAAAAATTAGCCTGTGTTTTTATTACTGTATTTGCAATTTGCTTATAATGTCTTCCCCTTTTTTCTCTAAATTCGGGGAGATGGACTCGTAGCCCTAGGAAAGGGTCCAGCTCGTCTAAGAGAAAGGGAAAAAACTGAATAAAATTCCTGGTCCTTCGTGCAGGGTGTTGAGCCGATGGGCCCCCTCCCCATTTTTAGAAAATTCAAAATCATAAAAAAAACCTCCCGGATAACCGGCTGGATTTGGAAACTAACCAAAAAGGGAAAGGCTAGAAAACAGGGACTTGGTACGCAAGGGTTTGGGAAAAGGCCCCGGAGGTAATAGACGAATTACAGAGATGGATATGGATATCACAGCCAAGGCTACTAAAAGCAGGCTGGCATGAGCATGAGCACTAAAAAGGGACATCTTTTATACTTAAAATAAATGGTGTCCCAAAAAATCAAAGGAAATAAGGGTGTGTGCATATTTATGAAGAAAAATTAAAAAGGACGTAAAAATAGGAAGCGATTAGAGAGAATTATTAAAAAAAATCTTGAAAACTATATATTTCTGACAATTCTTGAGTCAATGCCCCAAAAAAAAACGAAAAATAAATAGTATCCTGGAAGAATTTTATTAAACTAACAATAGTCACGACTGTGGAGATAAAGAGATATAGTTCTTCTCGACTTTTAATGTCGGGGTGGGGAAAGCAAGTGATTAAAAGGTAAATGGGAAATTTTGGGGGTAACTTATTTGAAATGTCTGTAACTAAAATGGGAAAGCTGGTATTTCTTCTGAACACAATAAAACATAATGATCAGAAATGGCTTCTTCAAAACAGAGATGAGCATAAGTATACCAGGACGGGCAACAGAGAAATAGTGTGATAGACTTTGGGTTCCAGAACGTCCCGGAAGGTGTTTGGGTGTTCCGGGGACACCGAGGGCCCGAATGTGGGTCCCCAATCCCACCTGGTAAATTAAAAATAAAATTCCCTCCCGGGCATCGTAAAAGAAACCCGATTTGGGAAAAAATCAACAAAAAACAAAGTACAACTTGGAAGGATGGCCCCTTGTTTTCCGTTATCTCAATCAAAATGGTTAGATAACTTATTTAAATTTAATTACAGAACAAACAAATTTGACATGTAGCATGTATGCCTTAGGAGGCGGGCCCTGAGAAAAACAAAAGACTAAATTAATTTAAAAAAGAAATTAAAAAAAAACTGGTTAATGAAGAATTTTGGGAAATGAGATTAAAAAAGATACAAAGTGGGTTTAAATATCTTTAAGACAAATCAATGACAGAACCCCGCGGAGAAGGTAAAAATCGATAAAGGGAAAGAAAAAAAAGTCTTGGAAAGGAAAAGCAAGGAAATGAAATGTATGTAGGTGAAAAAAAAAACGCTGGTTTGAAATCATTAGAAATATAAAAACATCCTGCAGAGAAACTAGATCCACATATTAAATATACAATAGAAAAGTATTTCAGTAAACTGTTGAAGGAAAACATGCTTAATACCAGTCTTATGTCAGAATTGTTCCCTAAACATAAAATTGAAAAGTAGAAAAAAGCTAAGTGGAGTAAACCCCGGACCCGGGGAAAAATCCCCGGCGAGCTAGTAAAAAAATTTAAAACCCAAAATAATGAATGATAAATTATTAATGAAGTGCATAAATAACGGGATGTACCCAAAAGAATGGGGGGTGTAAAATCTCCCTGTCCATCAGAAAGGAAGGAAGGACATCTGCAGGAATTGGAGGATGCATCTAAAATATTTAGTAAGAAAGTAGGAGGATTTGAGAAATATCAGGAAAAGGGGTATTTGAAAGAAGAAGAACAAACTGGCTTTCCACAGGCCTCTTTTTGATAATTTTTCTGTTTATCCAAAATAAAAAAATAAGTCAAACGGGAAATTACATCTTTTGATATCCCAAAACGTATTACATATGCCAAAGAAATTATGGAAAGGTCCCGCGACGTTTAAAAAGGAAAAGTACACTTATTTTGGGAGTGAAATAATTAAATTCAGAACAAGAAGGAATAGTAAAAGTGGGAAAGCTCTTGACAGAATAATTTTCCCAAAAAAAAAGGCCAAAAAAAAAGGATGCTGTTTCCCACCTCTTAAAATCTTTTGAATGAAGTCCTGCAAAACGGGAAAAAGGAGTTGTGGAAATGGAATGCCTTGGATATGTGCTCTACTCCCCACGTGTCACGACAAGTGATATAAATTTATGCTGATAAAATAAGAGAAAAATACGCTAAGTGAGGACTGGCACTCTATAACAATATACTGAGCATTAAATAGTAATAATGAAAAATAACTATGGGTACAGGATACAAAAGAAAAGAAAAATGAAGAAAAAAAATATTTGGGGGGTAAGGGGGGAAAGGGCGGGTTTTTTTTATGAGAGAGGTTTTGGAACATTAAACAAGGCAGAAAACTCATCGGTTCCCTAATTCTATGGACAAGAATATAAGTAAAAAAAACAAAATCAGTGATATATAGGAAATAACCCAAAGTGTTGTACTATATTGTTTGAGATATGCCTCTCAGAAAAATTTGAGGCCCATTTCCATGGAAATGGCTTTTTTTTAAATCTCAAGAAGGGAGAAATTCGAAATGAAAAATTAAAGAGATTATAGGCATGAAGCGGGAGTCCCCCGGGGTTGAAAACAATTGTCATGTTTGGGTGGGAGATACAGAGCAATAGACTTAAAAAGTTTTTGGATTAGAAACCCAAAAAAGAAGGGGGGGAAAAGGGGGGCCCACCTGGTTGGGAGACAATGGCTAGAGTGGCTAGATGGCAGATGCCTCCTGGGACTTGGAACAATAGAATAGTGGGAAAAAGTTAAGTCCCCGAAGGGCAACCAAACGTTAAGAAGAAGAATAAATAATAGAAATTTACTTGCTCTACATTTTAAAATTAATATGAAAACATTAAAAATTAATTAACCCAAAAACCTTGTTATGTTTTGTAAATTAAAATTTTTTTTTAATTCACTGTTTTTGTTTTTGTTCATTTTTTATTTAATTTTCTTACCCCCCTTCCCCAAAAAAAAGAGCGATGTCCCGGGCGAACAGTTTCCCCCCTCCCCCCCCTGCAGTTGGCTGCCAATCTGCTTTAGCTTTTTTTCAGGGGGGCCCGGGCTTTCATCATCAACATTACAAACTGGGGTAATCCAAAATTATATTTATAAATATTTGAATATAAATATTAAATCAAAACAGTTGCACATAAATTTTGTATATACATTTAATTACATAAAAAAAGTCATGAATTTTCCCCAGTAAACATATTTCAAAACATTTTATAAAACAAGTGTTTAGCAAAAAAAAAACCTCGATAAAAGTTTTAAAGCTCCATTCAACATTTCTCTTTCTTAGTAATATTTAATGAAAAATGCAAAAAATTTAATTTTGCATTTCAAAAGATATTTTATTAGAAAAATTAATAAAAAAATACGTTTAGATGGTTGAAAAAACACGTCTCGAGATACGCTTTCAGTTTGAAATTTCATCATCAATTTCTAAAAACCCGAATAAAAAAAATGCTATATGGTCACGAACATTAATTTTTTAATAAAATAGTTTTGATATTAAAATTCTAAAAACAAAAAGTTTTTAAAAGTTAGTTTAGTCACAATGAAATTTTTCTAGAACATTATGATTATAAGTGCAGCTGTAAGCAAATAAATGATTTGTGATATTTTTTTTTTGGGGGTCACGTTAATTACGTCACTTCAATATAACGTTAGGGGTTGCATTTTTCATGGAGTCTTTGCAAATATTAAAAATCATATGTGTACCTAGTCTTTGAGGATCTTTGGGGGAATCAAAGCAAAAATTCTTATACAACATTTTATCCTTTGTTTGCAGATAAAACCAGCTTTTTTCTACGTGAACTTTGAGGAAAAAAAAAACACACACACACACACACACACACACACACACATAAAAACCCTATCAATATATTTCTTATTAATTTTTGAATGATTTCAATCAACCCATAAAATTTAAAATATTTTTATTATAAAGTATATTTTTTTGGTTACGATATTTTTTTTTTCAGAGACTAACAATACACAAAATTTTCATCTGTCCAAATTTACACCCCCCTTCTTCTAAAAAAGCAGACCTATAACACTGTTTCCTAATCCATTAAAATCACTAAGTTCTCCTGTCATAAAAAATTTCAAAATTTAATTTTAATACTGTTTTAAATTTTGTCAAACTTGGGAAAACTTTTCACGATAATCTAAAAAATGAATAGGAATCCTCTTCTCTAAAATATAGCTGCAAAATTCATTTTTGTTTTTTTTTAAAATTTTATAAAAATTGCCAATTTATTGGATATATGTCCACTAACGCATCTTCAGAAATTTGCATTGCATATTTAAAATTCATTTTATAATATAAATATTTAAAAAAAATAACAATTAATTTTTGATTTAAGTAAAATTTCATTCAATTTTAAAATATTTATAAAGTAATTTAAAAAAAGTACTATAATATGAATTAATGAATTTTAAAATTATAAAAAAATATTTTTTTGTTGAAACCCTCTACTATATTACAATCAACGCTTTAAAAATTTCTCCCCATTGATTGTATTTGTTTGTAAATGAATTTTCAAGAACATTTTATAAAGAAAAACTAAATACTAAACTGACCTCAAATTCATAATTCTTCACATTTGGTCACTCTTCGGCGACCACTTTAAAAGTTGGCGTTGGGAAACCGGAGAAATCTGCGCTATCCTGGGGTTTTTGCTCCTCTTCGGGCACCTTTCACTTAGGATTAGGTTCCCGAAAGTGATACTAAATTTTCCATGAACTTGAAAACATGTTGCATCCCAGAGAAAAATGATGAACAAATTTCGGGAGTTAAAAAAATCTGTTTGGAATTCATTAAGTCCCTGGTTTTTAATTATTTTTTTCTGTCATTCTTGATAAAATGCCTACACTTTCCTGAATTATTTATCGCCGCTAAAAAAAGATTTCAGGTTAAAAAATATATTTTTGGTGGCTCGAAAATGATTTTTTGGAATTCCTATTCATTGGTAACATACAAAAAATGTAAATTTTTTTTGATAGTTTTCTTTTTTTCTAACCCCGAAATTTTTTTAAAATAAAAATTCAATCATCTTTTCTTTTCCCTAAATACTATATTTACTTTTCACATTAAATTCGAAGAATAATTGTTCCCATTGAAAAAGTATCATCCCGATAAATGGACAAAGTTTACAAATATAAATCCAAATACAAATATCGACATTTGTTATCTAAGGGACTCAATCTAGACAATAATCAAATTTACTGTTTTCATTTAATCTTTTCAAATAAAAACAAACTTTTTTTGGGTTTTGGGTTTTTCTGGCAAATCTTTAGCTCCACATACTTGTGTCAGAAAATAATAACAACTTCTTCACCCGTATTTTCCCCTTGGGGGTTTTAAGAAAATTACTTAATTCTTAACGGTTTTTTACGTTCTAGTGACCTTTTTCCCCACACGCCAATGTTTTTTTCCATCAGGCTCTTCCTCTATTCTTCTGCTCTTCTTGTAAGCGATGCGGACTTACAAAATTTCCTTGTCTTCGTTCTCTTCTTTCAAAAGGGGTCGATTCAAAGATAATTTTTTATATTCCGTCAGATCATTCTCATTGGGTACTATTTGGGTTGTTTGGATTCAATTTCGATCATTTCTCTAATCTGCATTATCTTCTAATCTCTTCGTTTGGTATTCTATCAAACAGTATACTGACAACCGTCCCCAAAAATTCACTTTCATAGCATTTAACCAGGTTTTTCCCTTTTAACCCCAAAATTTTTTGATCCATCGCAATTCCCCACCATTATCTTGTATTTGTCTAAAGTTTTTTCGATATTCTTGTTTCATAAAATATTATAATCTACAAAAAATTGATTCCCCTTGCTTATTTTTTTAATAAAGTCATTATTTTAGATCCCCCCTGCTTAATAGTCACCCCAAAGATTTTAAATTCCCTTTACTAAAAAATTACTATTTCTTTCTAGATCATATCAATTTCCCTACAACCATGTATCTGATTTTTCATTGTTTTTTTTTGAGACTCCATTTTTTTTGTTTTTATAATTTCGGGATTAAATCTTCCAGATAAAAAAAAATATTATATTTCTACCTTTTTTAAGTGCCTGACTCAAAAGGGAAAACCATTTTAAATTAAAGCTTTGCGCTGTTCTCAAGTGTTAATCGATATTCACCAACTTTTTTATTTTTTGGGATTATGAACTAAAAAAACCCTTTTCCCAACTTTTTTTTTCCATCTTTGAGTGTTCACAAATAGGCATATAAACATATTTACACCAATGATAAGGGAAATATTTATTATATAAATGCATGGTTTAAAAACTAAAATAAATTTTCAATTTTAATTTCATCATAACTCATCCCTTTAAAAATTATCTGCGTAACGCATGTTAACAAACACTTTACATATTCTTTCTAGTATCTCGTATATACAAGTAAAAAAAAGTACAGAAAAAATATGTAATGCTGCTCAAAGAACGGCGAAATTTTGGCGGGAAACAAATTTATTGCCGTCGTTCCCGGGGGCCGGATCGCTAAGGCATAGTGTCCCCGTATCTCGGACCGAACCGCAGGGTTTGAATCCCGCCTCGGGGATGGTTGTATTTGTTCGTCCTTTCACCCCCTTTTCATCACCATATCGTTTCATCCCATAGTTCCATACCGTTAATAGAATGGGGGTCCTAGGGGGCCCAAAATGTTGAAGCGCCTTAAAAAATTTAAAAAAAATTATTCCCGCTCTGGTAAGAAAACTGAATCAAACCAATTCAAAAAGGAGAAAAAAAACTCTAACCTTGTAGTTAGAATCACAGTTTGTGGATCTTGATGCCGAAAAAAATATGGCAAAAATCCGTCTGTCTGTCGGTGTATTAAACAACACTGCGCCTAAACCATTACGATCTTTTCAATTGAAAAAAACCCCGTTTTTTTCCCGAACTGAACTCTCGATTTTGAAAAACATTCATTAATTTTGGGGGGACTTTTAAAAACCCCGGGCAATTCAAAAATTTTTTCAAAAAAACCCCCAAATTTCTTTACATTTCTTCTAAAAATAAAGTAAAAAACACTTATAAGGGTGGGGTAGGTCCATTTTCCCTTTACTCAGAATCTTCAAAAAATTCGAAAGTTTGAATATTTTTCCTAAAAAATTAAAAAAATAGGTTTTTTCTTCAAAAAAATTTTTTTTTATAATTAGTTCTTTTTAAAAAAAGTTAAGTAAATTTTTTGAAACTTTTAGTTGATTTCTACAATTGGGGGAAATACGGGAATTTTTAAAAATTTACATAAACAAGATTTTCTATAAAAGGGTCTAAATTTTCTTTAAATTTTTCAGGGTTAATTCAGATGCAATCTGATGAAATAAAAGTCATTTGCTCTATTCTTTTGTTTTCAGATATTACAAAATGTAATTTTTTGATTGGTCTTTAGTTGATAATACTTACATTGAGGCAATTTCTTCCCTAATTATATTTAGAGTACATGTGCTTTAAATAATGTCATTAAAGTTTCTCGAACTCTTAAATTTTCAGAAACGCTCAAAGCCATTTTTTCAAAAAAGGCTCCAAAAATTTTCTTAAATTTTTCAATGGATAGTGCCAGTTGCATGTTTAATATGAAAGTTCATTTTATTATATTCTTTTTTTTTTAAATTATACAAATGTATTTTTAAATATCTCTCACACCCTAATTATGCACATTAAAAAGATTTGTATACATTGTTGAACTTGTGGTAAAGTCCAAATGACTTTATAAATTTTCGAAATCTCTAAGTTTCCCTGTGAAAAGGACTTCAAATTTCGCATTTACAGAAACCCTTTTAACGCCTTTTTCTCCGGCCCTAATTTTTCAATAAAATTGCTTTTTAGGACCTTCTTTAGGAAAAGCCTTCTTTTTAGAACTTCTTTTTGGAAGAAGCCCCTTTAATATTCGAGAATATTTCGGTTCAAATTTAAAACCCAAAAAGTTGAAAAATGTCAAAATTTTTTTGTACGGCGATAGAGGGAGAGATGGAGAAAGAGAAGGGGGCAAAACATACAAACCAGTCCCACAAAGGATTGCTTTTTTTGAGAAAGTCTTGCGATTCTGTGCACCTCTATTTTCTTCATTTTTGGTTTGTGGCAAGTGTAAGCTTCAAAAAAAAAAATTTTCGTAGAACTTGAAAACGAGCGAGAAACACGGGAATTGATTGATTTTTCGTTTTTCCCGGGGAGCGTCAACTCTTCGGTCATTAGTCCTTTAAATTTGGTGCATGCTTTTCCCGGGAATGGGGGTGATTTTCCCCCCGCGGGGTGGAGATCCGGCCCCGCCTCCGTCCTAGGGGGTTTCCCCCCAGGACTCTCCCCCAGCGGGCCCCTCGGACAAGTTTTAAAGCTCCCACCGGTCTCCCGGAATATGCGGGATTTTTTGTGCATGTTGTGTAATTGATGAAGAGGGGTTAGGACAAAGGGAAAAGGGAAAAACGGTCACGCGGGTCCCTGGCCGTTTGGTAAATGCTCCAGCATTCCCCAGTGTTGATCGGAGAAAAAACGGAAACTACCGATCAGAGCAGGGGCCCCTGATTTCTCCTCCCAAAAGGGGCTGAATTCCCGCTGAAAAACGGGGGAAAAAACCTCCCCATCAGGACTCCGCCGGACCTCCCTGCAAAACGTTTTATCAGTTGATGCACAGCTACCCTACCGGTGAAACACAAGTAAATAAAATTAATTAAAAGGGGTAAAAATTTCGGTTGGGGAAGAAAAAACGTAGTAATGAAAACCAAAAAAGGCATAGAAAGGGAAAAATGGTTAATGATCAGTGACCAGTAATCGAAATACGTCAAACTCTTTCCGCTGTTTTTTAATGGTATCTTCTTGGAAGGAAAGAAATGTTTTGAACATTCTCAAAAACGTTATTAAATTCATTTTTTTTTTTTAGTAAAAACCCCTGATATCTTGCGGTTTCCCCGTTCCTCGACTTGAAAACCCCACACCTTGCGTTTCGCTACCCCGACATCTAAAATTTCCGTGAACTTACTCAATTAAGAATCACGAATTTTTTTTAAAACGCATTCTTTCCCTTCCCAATTTCAAATTTAAATAAATTGCCTCTCGGAAAAACAAAAAACAGAAATCTGTAATTTTAAAATAGTTAAATTTCCCGTAAATATTTCAATTACTACTATGAATTTTTTTGCTATCGGGCCCTTTCCCATTCATACCTAAATCCTTCGCCTCTGCCCAAGGTGAGTTTATTGCTGATAACGTTGGGCAAAAAATGGCCGTTTTGACGGTCGACATTCTAATTCATTTGCTGCATTAATTATTAGAATCTAAAAACTTTTTGACCAAAAAAAATCACCTATCATTACGCATTATTATCTTTTTGTTCACCCACTCCCTTGAAAAAAAATAAGCTCTTAGTTTCCGGGTTTTTATATTGGCTATATAACAATATCAAATTTTAAAAATATTAAAAAACAATTTACAAATGTTAAATTAACACTTCTTCGTTTTTTCTCTCAAACGGAACCCCAAAAACATTTTGGAATAAATTATTGGAATAAATTATTGGAAAGGAAAATTCAATTAAAAAACCATTTTCAAACATTTTCAAAAATAAAAATTGCCGTTCTTCCCGGGTTTTTCAAATTAACATCAAAAACCTGAACTTTGGGGCCCCCCAGTCCTTTTTACAATGTTTATTAGATGTGTGCAAGTGATACTGGTTGCGTTTTTCTGGCTGAAGACAGAATGTTCCTTACAACGAAAGAAACAGTAAAAAATGTTCCCAAATTTTTTCCGAAACATAATGGTGATTGGGGTTTGTGGTTGATTACCTACACAAACATTACGAATAATCATTGGATATAACTTAATTAAAATTCCTTATTTTCTTTGTGAAAATTTGGACTGAATGAATCTGCCCTTTAGTCTCAGTCTACCCCCACTAAGTATCCTATCAAAACACTGTTTAATTAAAAATGGAGATAATAATAAAATTTTAATTTCTTTCTTTAAACTTAAAATCGTACTTTATTATTTTTGGGAAGTTGATACATTTGATATGTTCTCCAAACCAAACCATTAAACTTTTTAAAAAGACTAAAAAAGAAATAAATTATAAATTTTTTACTAACAATTAGGGATGCGTTCTGTTAGCTTTATAAAAAGGCAAAAACCAAAATGGTAATTTTAATGGTTTTTTTAAAAAGGGAACTTTTTAAACTTTTAACATTTTCCTTTCTAAATTTTAAAAAAAGAACAAAAGAAATTCCTTTTATTACAAATTTTATAAAAAATCAGAGGCTTGTTAAAAATTCTGATTATCTCTAGAACTATTAAATAGGGAAATTACTAGTGATTATAAATTGGCAGACTTTTTCATATTTTTCTAAAGATTGCGTAAAATTATGATAATGATATTGCAATTGGACATATTTATTTTTGCTTCTCTTCCTCATTTCGTTTCTTCAATTGCTTGGAACACAAGATCCCAGCACAAATCTCTATTTAATCATTTTGCATTTACAAAACAAGTTAGTTCCCCCTTTTTAAAATTTTGTTCTCTCTAAAACAGCGTTAATTGTTCTGGCAAGAAAAAAAAACTATTCGGCAAATTTGATTTGGCGCCCATTCCTCATCTATTTTGGGTTTAATTCATGGAGCTATCAGGGTCCCTTACCCACCATGGGTATTCAAAATGAATTTTATCTTAAACTTTTTTTCATAAAACTACATTTCTTCGGTTAAATAAACTCCATTCTTGATGAAGAGTTATCATCGGATACTATTCTATGTTGATTCTGGTTTAAATACTTCGATTCTATGCCTTTTTTGCATTGCGAAGAAACCCTATCCTGCGAAGTGCTTATTTTCCCCCCTCCCTTCTTCAATGATCTCCACATTCGATAAGACAACTGTAACCGGCCCAAAACCCCCAGTCAAATACAGAACCCGTAAATTAAAGAAAACCCCGTGATTTTAAAAAATTAACTCAACTAGAGTTAACGTCGTCTAATTGTATTCGTTATTCTGAAAGCTAAGTATAATTGTATGAAAAAAGTCCCAACAATACTTTAATTTTCTGCAAATATTTAAATTTGATTCTTTTTAAAAAAATTATAGTCTTTTTGGAAACAAACAAAAAAGTATTGTACTACAACACATACTTTTTTTCAAATTTTATCCCCAAATATTATACTCTACAAAATTAAAAAAAGGGTTTTTCAACCGGTAAATCTCTATTTTTTTTGTAGTTTAAAAAATTAATTTTTTTAATTTTCAAAAATTTAATTTGTGAAAATAGGACTAGAACTTCTTCTACCGTCCTTTGATACATAGGAGGAAAATCGTAATAAAATTCTAGCTTTTTCGAAAAAAAATTTTTAAAATTGAAAATCCCCTGTTTTCAATCAAAATTCGAAAAACCTATTTTCGAATATGTGCCTTTGAGATCTTCCATAAAAGATTTTGTTAAAAAATATCCCCATCTTAATATCAATTGCGGAAAGGAAAAAAATTACGCTGAACTCAAATGTTTAGTCTAACTGCAAGCAGACTTTTTCAATAAAAAAAGGGCCCGATCGCCCTTTCTAATTGGACCCCAAATGATTCAGAACCCGGCTTAATCATTCCCCCCCGTGGGTCCCCGAGTGACATGCAATGCCGGTACTTCTGGAAGAAAAACACGGGAAGGAACCAATCCGGTGCGGCGTTTCAACGTTGACGTCATAGAGCATGAGATGTGGACAGTACCCCCGTTATTCTAGAGCCAAGCCTCATCGGACGGTGAATTCGGGGCGGTTGTCGCTCTTGTTGAAGCGGCAATTATGGTGCTGCAGGACAGGGCAGTGGTGTTTCCCCCCGTACCGCATGGGTTTGGATTAGGCAGTGGGGGCGTCGGAAGGGCCCATCCCCCTGGAACTGGTTCAGGGGGGGGTTTTCGACCAGGCTGAGGATGACCTTTTGGTTCCGAAGCGCGAGCGCCCATGAGTTCATACTCTGCCAGTTGAGGCGGGTGTTTTTCCTGTCGTACCCCCTGTTTTACGCCAAAATAAAACAAGATCCCGACCCCTGCTCAAAACAGAAGCTCACAGATGAGAAAGGGTTTATCGACTATTTTCAGTGCGATTGGGAGATTTTTTTTCTTTGACAATGTATTTTCATCAGCAAATGGCGGGTCCGTTACGCTTTTCCCCCGGGGCACTCGACACAATGCGGAATATGGCCGGGCCTGGCTTCGGTGCTATCCGTTGCGTTGGGGTTGGATGAGTTGGGATGGGCGGCGGGGTAGGAATTCTGCAAAATCGAAAGGTCAAATGGACGGGGTTACGGTGGGCGTATGTGAATTTTTGGGGCATCATGGTCCTTCTGTGGGGTGCTTTTCCCGATGGAATCATTAATTTCCACAGGACCAGTCCCCCTTCACAAGCCCAAATTGGTTAAATGTTCCCGGAGCCGGGCCCAATGACTTCCTTTGGCCTCCTTGGGTCCGCTAACCCCTTTGAGAAGGGTTGGGCGGAGACCAAGGGCCCATTCCGATTTTGGCCCAGCCCCCCAAATTGGCCATTTTGGGGAACTTTTTCCAACCCGGGACGAGGTGCGGTAGTGAAGGTTTGCCCCCCGCCCCGGCGTCTCATCAGGTAGTAGAATGGGGGCTTCGGTCGTCTCGATGGACGACAAAATAGTTCCTTTTTACGCCCCCAAGACTTCAAAATTATTAATAATTACAAAAAATTGGAAAAATTACTACGAAATCCCCCATAACGGAAGAAAAAACTCACCTCCTAGATTCCAACTCACAACGTTAGCAACCGAAGGGGTCTCTCTGATGTTAACCATTTATAAAGGGTTAAGTTACCATTGAAAGTAAAAGTATAAAAATAAAAATAGTTATTAAAAAAAAAAACCCATGATAAATGAAACAAATCGTTTCAATTAATTTTTTTATTTTCTCGATTCTTTTTAATTTAAATATAATTAATATATAATTTATATAAAAATATATAATATAGGAAAAATATAATATATTATTATAATATATGTATTTTAATAGAATGTGAACTTTTTACTATAGAAAATTAAAGATTTTACTTTTTCTCATGGTAGAAAATTTTTTTATAAAAAACTGAAAGGGGCTTGCAAATTTTTCGACAAAAAGCCTAGTGTTAAAATAGGGAGTTTTAAAGAATATATGGGGGTAAACCGCATACTTTGTCCTCTATTTTTATAAACCAGAAATAGTCAAAATTTTGAAAAAAATTTTCGTCTTATTTAAAAATCTTATCTTTAAGGAATAAATTTCGAAAGGAAAAATCTCAAAATTCAATATTTTAGTTGTAGGAAGACTTCGAAATAATTTTGGTCTTTTTTGATTTTTGGAAAAATCATTTTTAACGAACCCCGGACCTGTATTTCTCTTAAACGTATTTCCCCTATCAACAACAAAATGTAATCAAAATTATGGAGCCATTTGTTTCAACATTTTAAAAATGTCCCAGGGGCTTTATTAATGCCCCCCCAAAATTTAAAATCGGGTTTTAAACAAAAAGCTGCGACATCAGCCAGATCGCTGGGAGTATCAATTTTTTTGGGGAAAATCGGATAAAGGTTTAGCCTTGCGTTGTTCAAGGGCTGACGGACTGACGGAGAGACTTTTGCCGTTAGTCGATTTTCGCTATCAACGACCCCCAAAACATGGATTCTGGCTACACCACGATTTGGGGTTTTTTTTTAAAAAATTTTTCAATTCTTTCGTCACAAGGGGGTTGTAATATAAGTTTCCTTTTTCGCAGCATTTCTAACTTTTTTACTCTGTAAGGGGAATCAATTGATCAATATTTTGGACAATTCAGATTAAGGTTACGGGAAAATTTTATGCTTTCACAGCAAAAATATTAAATTTGGAAAACATTTATTTATTTTTTTTAACTTCATTTTCGAAATTTGTTAAACCCAAAGAAGAGTCAAAAGGTCATGAAAATTTTAAACCGATTAATAATTTGGGAAAGTTTACAAATCCCAAAAATATTAATAAAATGTAATTTAAAAAGTATTTGTAATAACGTAAAAGTGAATTAGAATGAAGATGTAAAATAAAAAGAAAGAGTTCGTTTTTACGTTTTTAGAAAGTTTCAATAATGCAATATGACGTACTATAACGTACCCCCCAAAAAAATTGGATTAAAAAATTCATCTCAATCAACACTAGTATAATCAATAATCAATTTTTAAAATGAAAAAGATTTAGAAGTCAGTAAAACATAATGTTTTTTCGGTACCATCTACCTGCAGGTTTTTTCCCCACACCCGTCTAAAAATAAATATATGTTTCAGTTCTTTTTTTAAAAAATTTTTGAGTTAAGGGTTTTAAAACCCCCTTTTCTTCAAAAACCCCTTCTACCATTTTCTCATATCATTTTTTTCCGTGTATTAATTCGGGGAAAGTAAAATACAGTAAAAAATTTGATGAAGTTTCCCCAATATTATCCAATTCTTTTCCTCCTGCTCCTCAAACCAAAAATATGGGAATATGGTAATGAAGAACATTCTAAATTCAGTTACTCAGTTTAAAATAAATGTTCATTCCCCGAAATAGAGAAACTTGAAAAAATAGGGGTTTGGGTACAATGAAAATCATTGCTTTAGTGGGGAAAACTTGAGAGGTTAAATATTAAATTTTTAAATAATAATCGAAATTGCAGACAATTAGAAAATTTAATTTGGTTTACAAAATTTCCCTTTATAATACTTTTTGCCCAGGAAATGAGTCCTTTGGTTTTTTTCAGGCAACGATTTTGGAATTCAAACTCAAAATATGAAATTTTTTTTGACAATTGTTAATTTTAAATTTTTTGAAGTTTTTGTTTTTTATTTTTTAATGTTTTTTTTAACTATGGGGCAAAAAAAATG
>CAXIVR010001557.1:0-90590 GCA_964035755.1 Teleogryllus oceanicus
ACGACATGACACCTACACCATTCAATTAAACGTCGTTCAACTACCCAACAACAAAACTTAATTTAAAAATGGACCCCTTTTTTTGAAAATTTTGAAAATGTCGAAGGCAATTCATGTAAGAACCCGAAAATTAAATTTTCGGTTTCAAATTACAGATAGGACAGTGACATCAGCCAGATCGATTAAGGAATATGAATTTAGAAAAATTGGCTGAACAATTTAGCAGCAAACGTTGTTCACAGACGGACTGACAGACGGGCAGACAGATGGGCGCGACCAGACGAACACCTTTACCATTCAATATATATCATTCAACTATCCAACAACTAGATTTAATTAAAAACAAAAGAGCAACTTTTTCAAAAATTTGAAAATGTCCAAGTAAATTCATGTAAAGAACCCCGAAAATTAAATTATCAGTTTCAGATATAAGGGACCGCGACAATCCGTCTGTCCTTCTGCAGTCAACACAAGCACCTAATCCCCGCACGTCTTTTTTAATCAGATCTGTGATATGTGATATTTTAAAATCATCTTTGCGATGTAAATTGTCATAAGGGTGCCCACCTAGAGAGTACATGACCTTGTCGTTGGTGGAGCTTGAGTATCCCCGTGACCCGGAGAGCTATACCGGCGGTTGCGTAGGGCCTCCTTGCCGGACTGGTCGAGGTAGGGTTCAGACTAAAGTACTCCAGAAGAGGACCTCAGCTGCAGCTTTACAACAAGGCGAAGATGACAGAAGAGGAACCTCAAAAGGCAGATCAGGCTCTTAAGCAGCAATGCAACCTATCTATGGGAGCGCACCTTAAGCAAAGCCAGCCAGTCGGGAGGCTGCCCACCACCCAACTATATCTGCGCGGCCCTCTAAGGCAGTCAGATGAATAAACCACATACTGCTCTTTTCACAATCAACCTGACAGATCTATATAGACGACTTCGCAAGAAAAAGGGATAAACGATGCGGAAATTTGGAAAGATAAAATTAACATGGAGACGTAGGGTTTAAGAATGAAACAAAATTATTAAATCAAGAAAGGAATAAAATTGCTTATCTAACAGAAACAAAGACAAAATTAAAAGGAACAAAATAATTAGACAATTACATAATTGTTTATAGCGAGTAGAAAAATATTAGAGCTAAAGGGGTGGCAATTGTAATTGATAATAAATGTAGAAATTAAATAAACAGCTATTCCTACGTAAATGAAAGAATTTTATTAGTCAGATTAAACTGCTAGAGATTATTTAACAATAATCACCAGATGAGGAAAAGGAAGAGACTCAAAAATTGTATGAGCAATTACAAAAGCAATCAATAAAATGGCAAGAAAGTGACTACCTACTCTGACTGGTGACTTCAATGCTAGAATTAGTGGTGCACAGATCCTAGAAGTGGTAGGAACTTACGGAGAAAGAACCTTAAACAACAACAGGCATGAATTAATTCAATTTGTTCATTTAATGGACTTAAAATAACGAACAGTTTCTTTCACAAGAAAGATATACATAAGTATACTTGGACTGAAAAACGATATCGATCGATAATTGATTATGTATTTGTCAACAAGAAGTTAGCTAGATTAGTGCAAGATGTGAGTGTATAGAGGAAGTGATATTAACTCAGATCACTTTCTAGTGCAAGCAAAATTGTAATACTCACCTGATGGAAAAGGAGAATAACGATCCAAAATAAAACAAAGAAGTCTTCAAGTATATCTTCAGGACAAATCAGTAAAATATCGATACCAACAAAGATTGCAACAATATTACAAAATAAAGATACTGCCGAAAACTTACATTAATGGATAATATAAAAAACAGCATAATGCAGAGGCTATAGAGGCTATAGGTAAAATAATAAATTTAGGAAAAGAGGACTAAGAATAGGAATAGAAATAGAGAATACCATAAAGGAAAAGAAAAACTTATAAGAATATTTACAAAGAAAAGAATAATCTGCAGCAAACTATAAAGATAAACGTAATTATGATCGTAAAATAGTAAGACAACCCCACCAAGAATCCTGGGATAAACTAATATCAGCATAGAAACGACATACATGGCAGACAAGAAATAGTTTATAAACGATGAAGCAAATAAATAAAACAGAAAGAGTGCAGTTCGTCTCACATTATCGACAAAGAGGAATGGATAAATCATTATACAAATCTATGGGTAGAACAATTTGAATATGGACCTAAAAAGATTAACAACTCCTTAAATGAATTTGAGAGGTGACCCATACCTAGGAGATAATGTAACACTTGAAGAATTACAAAGCTATACCAAATGAAAAATAGAAAAGCACCAGTATAGATGGAATAAATTCATGATTTATCAAGTATGGGGACTTCTTCTAGAATTCAGGCTCTTACATCTGATAAATGAATGTTGAAATCCTGCAAATACCAACTGCATGAGAAACTGCAGGTGGCTATATCACTATAAAAGGAGAAAGAAACATGTGAGAACTATCGGGAATACCTTCTAAACACAACCTAGGTTATATGCAAGTATTATCAATAATAGACTAAAGAAAATTGTAGATGTTTTGTAAACAGATGAACAAAATGGCTCAGGAAGGAAGATCATGTCAAGACAACATAACAATAATACGACAACTAATAGAGAAAGAAGAGAATTCAACCTCGAGACTCCATATGTTTTGTTGACTCGAAAAGCAATTGACTGAGTTAAGGAAAAATATTCTGGAATATTATGAAGAAGAAGAATTCAATAAATTAATAAATGTAATAAAAGCCTTTATAAAAATACCCAAATTATAATTAATACTGGAACAACAAAAACAGATGCAATGAAATTCAATAAAGGACCGAGACAACGGTGCACATTATCACTTACTCTATTTAATGTATATATAGATGATATCATAACACAATGGAAAAATGAAATAAATACGGGACATCCCCGCGATTCTCTTTTCAGAACGACTGCATTAATGCGCATGTTAAAGTCTAGCGTTTTCGCAACTTTCATCTGTGACATACTTCAACCTTGGCGACAGTCGGCGAAGATAAGGCCGGGAACGACCTGCTGAAAGAGTTCTAAGCAACTCAGTATTTTATTGAAAATATTTCTAACTAATATGAGCTATGTAGTTGCGTGTGTTTTCTTCCTTTGCATTTCTATTTGGAATTTGATGTCCTTGACACACGGAGTACATTTCTCTAATAAAAAAATAAGTGCAATGAATATCACGTTATTATTGTTTTCGTAGTAAGTGGGCCTGGAGAACGTGACGAGCAATGCTTGTGATAGCGTAGTGCGTTCGAGCTATACTTCAAATTTAGAAGGCTAAGTTCAAATCCTACCAACGTTGGCATACTTTTATCGCACATATACCATGTGTAAGAGAGAATTATGTAATACTGCAGGAGAAAGTGTCAGGAATTTGTATAGACAAAACGTCTCTTGCATATTGCTATCTCGAAAAGAAGAATTGTAGATCGAATTCGTATATTACTTTTTTTATACACAGGGCTGTCAAAACGATTGTTTTGAACCTGAAAAGTGATTTTCGAGAACTCTCTTCGTCAGTGCGTCTACGTATAGATAATTCTTGAGCCAAAAATAAACACGATTTTCACCAAAATAGATATTCCTTGAACGATCTGGCTGATGTCACGAATCCTCGAATTTGAAACGAATCTTTAACTTTGCGGTACTTTACATCAAACCCATAATACTTTCCAAATTTTCTCAAAAGAGCTCAATTGTCTTTCTATAAATCTATTCCTCAAAGCAAAAGACATTTAAAATGTCGTATGTCAATTTGGACGAACAATCTGAATTTTCGGAATTGCAAACAAATATTAACATTGTCGAAAACAATATTGACGCAAGATATTTACGAGATTTTTCCCTCATGAATTCAGTTTCTAAAACTAGATCTTGAATTAATGTAAATTAAACACTGAATTTTTAAGAGCTGTAAATGTAAATGTTTCATTTTTTTGCGTCGGGAAGGAGGAGTTCAGCTGGGTAGCTGGCGGTGTAGGGAAACGTGTCAGGCATGTTAATTTTCAGAATCCGAGATCGAATACCAGCGAGGAGAAAATAATTGCTGCTCAAATAAATAATTTTGCAAGTTCACGTGGCCGTATTGAATATTGCGTAGCTCTTGCAAATAAGACGTGAAAGTACGTGCTGTTGAAGCAGCACTAGCTTTGTCTAGTATAGACACACTGTCTAAAAAGTATTTATAGTAAAATAAACTTTATTTAGATGGGTAAACTTTGATTGAACATTCACTTTAATTGTCTAAAGACAAACTTGACGAAACTGAGATCAGTGTCGTAATAAGAGTTATGATGATACATGCATCTAGTGCTTTATTTTTTAAATTTTAGATGCGAACACCCCTCAAATTGATTATTAATGTAATAGCAATGTTATTTATATAAAATATAAGTTAATAATTCTTCTGAGGAACATATTCATTAATCCCAAAATAATAATTTGGTACTCAAGTAGTATTAGAACAAACCCATGGTATAAGAACTGTCAAGAAAGTATTGTAAAATGTCTTTTTTCGTAGGACAAGAAGTCAAATTTAAATAAAAATTTTAGTTCACTTGAATTTTGACAATTTGCGTCTTTTATGATATTCAAATCGTAATTGTATTACATATTCTTTTGGGCAACCAATTTCAGCTAAGAGCCTTGTTTACTAATTCCCCAATTTTCCCGTATTTTAATAAGATGAAGAAATTTTTATTGATAATTGTATTTTTCTAAATTTTCATTAATTTGCATGTTTAATAGTGGTTTATGAATTAGTTTAAAATTTTAAGCTTTATTGCATGAGTACTGTTTTGAAAACGAGCGACGTTATGAGCGAGTTTTCAAATTTTACGAATGCAATAAAGCAACATTATAAACGAGTTGCATACGCCATTTTTTGTATAACAGCAATATAAATTTCAAGAGAATCAAACTTCATTTCACGAAACAACTTTCTTCTGACGTCTCGGTGCTTGAATCCAACCCCCTCTGAAATCAAATTCAAGATGGCATTGTTGACATCAGTTCGAAAACGGTGGTCGGCTGATCCGTCTTCTTTATCTCCCACGATTCTCTCGCTACTATTGGCTGAAAGTGTGATGACGCATGTCGCGTTTAATAATGGCGATGACGTCAGTAGCGTTGATAAAATACTAATTGACGATTCGGTATCGAAAAGGGTCGTTTATAATGATGGTATCCAAAAAAAAATTTTCACATGTAATTACATGTTCATTAAACAAGGTAGCATTCTAAAAAGCAAGAAAAATTGGTTTTCATTTGATGATTCAACTTCCTCCCAAACACACATTTACTTCAATTGTCTCTGCTTGTCAATTTTTGGTTTAATCTCGGGCCTCGATGAACACACAAATTAAAATAATATCGTAGATTTTTCAGCCTTTGACAAGTAATAACGTGAATAAATGCTATTGAATTCTTTTATAATAACCTGGAAAAAAATTCGTTTTCTTTGTTATTGGTTGAAAATATCGAAATAGTAAAACAATGTTGCGATGATAATTAACATTGATTACTTGATATTTTCCTTAGAGGTAGATTTTATTGGTTAAACCTTTTAACGATTGATCGACATACCTGAATGGTCCGTTTTCTTTTGATAAACCGCTCGTCCTTCCTGTACAGATGGTCGTGCAAAATTCAAGGTTCGGAGTTTCATAGAGTGGAGAGTAGCTCCAACAAACCACCTTCGAACTCTGCCGATATTTGGGTGAAACCAAATGTGTTGGGAAGATAATACAACTTGACCATCAAGTTCATTCTAAGTATTTCCAAAAATGCTACGTCATTGATATTTACAGAACTGTAAACATTAGCGCTAAATCACTTTGAATTGTTTTAACAAGTTTTTTTTTTTATTTTAGTAGGGAAAATGTTTTTTCTAAGCACGTATCTTTTTATATTTTAAGATGCTACAATACTTCAATTTGAAGAATGTATTTCTTTTTAGCCATTTAGGGAAATTCACGAAATTTCATTGAAATGTTTGTCAATCATAAAAAAGTTTTAATAGTTATTTACGATATTAGTGTCGTAATACATCTATTTACAATACGAGTAAAATTCCAAACGAGGCCTAGGCCAGTTTGGTCCAATTGATATTGTAATCAGATGTTACGACAAAGCATCGTTCAACGTTTTATCCACTTTGTAAAAATTTGTTATATTTAAGATTTAAATTTTCATTTAGTACTCACATTTTTTTCCCTTTAAGTTTTCGACACTATTCTTAACAAGGTGAACAATTGAAACGCGCATGGGGTCACATTTCGACCACATGAGCGAAAGCATTTCAGACTCAGAAATAGAAATAGCAGCAAATGCTGCTATAAATTCTTTTTTACCATACAAATCAAAGAAGAAATATGAGCGCGAAATACTCAATTTTTTAGGATTGGTGTAGAAACAAAAATGTTTATTGCATATCAGAAAAGTTTTAATCGCTTACTTTTCCGGCAAGTCAGAAAGGAAAAACCGAGTAGTCTTTGGACCCCTTTTCTATGTTGAAGAATACTTTATTAGTTAAGGATAATATTGATATAAGTAAGTTTACCCAGTTGTTAGCATTTTAAAAGGAAAAGTCAGGATACAAAACAGAAAGTCAACGATATTTTCAAAAGAAGTCATACATACATTTTTATAGAAGCTGACGATGATAATTATTTTTGATGAAGGTGACCTTAATAACTGGTATTTTTGGTGCTTGCCATAGAGATGAGTTAAAGAATCTTAAAATAAGTGATATAGAGGATAGACAAATGTATTTTAATTAATATACCAACAGTAAGACTTTAATTGCGAGAGAATGTGAATTGGGGAAAGGGAAAATTAAAGGGAAATTTTAAATGTTTAGAAACATTTCGTTAATGTTTTCGCTTCGGCCAGAAAGTGTCAAGCACGATCGTTTCTTTGTATTTTACAAAATGGAAATGTACTGCGAACCTGTTGGAATAAATACTTTTGAGGCATTCCGAAGCTAATAGCAAAGTATCTTGGTTTGCAGAACCCTGAAAGATTTACAGGACATTGTTTTCTGCGATCGTCCGCTTCATTACTAAATAAACGCAGGTGCTGATATGGATATATTGAAGAGGCACGTGGATGAAGTCGTCTTCTGTTGCAGAGGGTATATGGAATCGTCAGTAGAAAACAAGAAACAAAAGCTATGAAAATTATAGGAAATAGTATTTCCAATATAATATGAATTGTCCTCAATATCACGAGGAATTACAATTTCGAATTGCAAGAAATTTGTTGTTAATGTATATAATAAGTTATTTAATTTATTTATTTATTTTACGTCAAAAACAGTTAAAAAATGCGTATAACGTGCTATGGGAAAAGTGAATTGTGTGCACATTTTCAAAATTTTGATCTACACTAAGTCATATACTACTTAAATTTTGAATTTTGAAAAGGGAGGAAAAAACAAAAACTCCCAAGTAATAAATTATATTTTCAAGGATAAATAAGCAATAAATTTTGAATTTTATTAAAACATGATATTATTATTGTTATTATTTGAAAAATTGTTAACAAAGTAATTTTTATAATAAATTATTTGAATAATTATTGTTATTCTCAATAGTAGACCATAGAATAGTGCTCATCTCAGAATAACCCTATTCTTATGCCATTCCCGCATACGTAGCATGCCAGTCCCGCACCGTAAAGTATTTCATTACGAAACTGATTATAATAGCATAATGTTTCACATTCACCTAACCAAAGTGGAAAAAAAAATTAATAATACAGTTATTCAATTGCTCAACATCCCTTTGATAGAAAAGCAGAAACAATTGTTTGGGCGTAATGCACTTTGAAAAAATTTTTATAATAAATTTCTTTTCTATTTGACAAATATATCGTCTTACAAATTAGGGGCTTAAATGAGAATATAAAAGCAAAAAAAAAGTTATTTCATACTGCAGTAATAGTAAGAAATTTTGCATAATTAAATTGGGAAAAAATTTGTTTAGAAACAAGTCATTTTAAGCGAATGTGGTAGGCAAAAGCACGCATTGGAGAACTTTTTTATAGAGCTTTTTATAGAGTATGTTTGTATAGAGCGAATGAATTAAGGGAAACGAATGGGTTCAGGGATGTTAATTTCTTATTAATCAATATATTTCGAGAACGAAAATGATAGCACCAATCGGATTCTGGAATTTTTATCGCATTTAAACGTCCCTCCCCTGGCCGCGGGTGTCCAAGTTTGTCGCGCGGTTGGGAAGATAGAATTTGCCGTAAATTTGAGGGAAGGGTACTTTGCGCGGCGATAAGAGTGTTGGACGAGGATGGAGCAAGGCTAAAGCCAGTCCAACCAAGGGAAAATTAGGAAACTTAACTAGAAAGTGTTTGCCATTCTGTAGCCCCCTAGTTACCTTCTCGTATACATTCGTATATACAGATATATACGTAGCATAAAGCAAGTTATGTAACGTTGCGGAAAATCGATTTTAGATTTTAAACGGAAATACACGTTTCGGGGTCCCTGATATCGAAAAGTGTTTTTAAAAAAACAGTCCGTTTGCCTGTCCACCCTTCGTCCGGCCGGCGGTCCACACTAGCGCCTGAACCATGCGTAGGATGCGTTTCAAAATGAAAACCCCTGTCCATCTGGCCCTAGTTCCAGCTTTAAAGGTCGAAAACGTTCTTTAAAATTTGGGAACTTTTCAAGAAGCCTCCGACATTTTAAAAATTTTCTAAAAAATGGCACCAGATTTTCTTTAATTTCTTGTAAGAATAAAGTAAATTACACTTAAAAGGGGGGCATAGGCCCGATATTTACTGGTAACTCTGAAATTTTCGAAAATTTAAAAAGTTTGAATTTTTCCCCGTCTGCCTACAACTACAAAATTAAAGATACAGATTTTTTCCTCGTATGAAATTTTTTTGTATATAATTATTTCCCTTTTATTAAGATCATGTTTTTGTTGAAAAGTTTAGTACTTTTCGTGCAATAGTGCGTGCAATATGCTATTTTAAAAATTACAAAAATATATTTTCTCAAAACGGTTCTAAGTTATTTTTAAACTTTGCTGGGGGCAGTGCTAACGTATTATATAAATGACAAAAACCCCATATTTCTCATTTTGATTTTTCGAAAATTTTAAAGTACTAATTTCTTTGACTTGTCTCTACATCGGTAATATTTACATTAGAGGAATATCTGACATTATTATATTTATGAGTACATGTCTGAATAATGTCGGATAGTTCTCGAGAACTCAACAGTTTTCTGTTAAAATGAGCTAAAAATTTCCCGCATTTTAAAAAACGCTCAAAGCCATTTTTTTAATTGCTTCAAATTTTGTTTTCAAACTTTTCCATTGGATAGTGTAATTGACTGTTTCCTAAAGCTCATTTGGTGTATTCTTTTCCTTATTCAAAATTACAAATGTACTTTTTAAAAATTCACTTTAATATGCACATTTTCATCGATTTGTTAACATTTTGCATTCGTGGGGTGGAAGTGCTTCAAATTAATTCAAATGAAATTTTCAAAAATCAATAGATTACTGTGAAAGGGTTCAAAATTTGCATTTACAGGAATACTTAATCACCATTTTCATAAAACGGCTCAAAGTTTTCAATGAAAATTTCATTTAGGACCAAGTTTTCTCATCTTTAATATTCTTGAAGTAATATATCAGAAACCGAAAAGTTGAGAAAAAAGACTTTGAGCGACGATAGATGGCAGCTGGAAAAAGGTGGTGCAACCAGTCCACTCCAAGGAAATTAGGGAAACTTTACTACGAGAAAGTCTGCTCCATTCTGTTGCACCAGAGTTTTAATTTAGGACAACCTCAATAAATACTTACAAAAATGTTTTTATATCATAATTTTATTTTATGAAATACGAAGTTTCAGAGACTGTTCTGTCTTCCTCATCAAGTACAATTGAAAATTTTTTTCTAAAAGTTTTGAGGGAATGACGAACCTAAATGATTTTCACAATATTTATTAAAGGAAGGAGAACATAAAAATTAAAATCTATTCTCTTTCAATGAAAGCTCATTATTATGTACTTGAAAACTAAATGTAATATATGCAAAAACATGTACAAAATATCCAAAACAAATCTTGCTTAGTATTTATTATTTTTTTTATTTAATAGGTAATTATTACATACAAATTAGAAAACTTGATGCTAATGGGCGAAGGCCTTTTAAACCATTACAATACCTATCATTCTACCGGTTCTAACCTTTCGTATTCTGGTGTTTCACAAGTGGTCTCTCCATCGCATCAATGCCGCGGAAAAGAGACATAAGGTCGCTGAGGAAAAAATCCTTGAAAGGGGAAAAACCTGCCGCAGAAGCCGAGTACATGCTAATCTATCCGATTTTGTTTTTAAACTACTTATTTATTTGGCGCGGGCGTCTGGCATTCTCCTTCCAGTGTTTGGCCCCTCAGCACCTGAAACAAACAGCACCCTGAAGATCGTCCGCACCAACGCCTCTGCCCTTATTTATTTATTTCTTATTTATTTTACGTCAAAAAACAGTTAAAACTGCAGATTTCCCTTTACATTTCCGTTTCCCACTGTCCTTCCCCCCCTAATGTGCTTATTTAACCTTTTTTTCCCCCTAATTTCATTTTCCCCTAATATCCGAACCTTTTTAAAAATGTTCCTAATTCTTTCATGAATTTAGATCTTTTATCACCTAAAATGTTTTGGGCAGCGTTACGTTCCTATTTTGGAAGTAGTAATTTCCCATTCATCCATTTTCCCTCCCCAAGTTTCGGCACGCAAATTAAAAGGATTGGATCCAGCTTCCTATCACCGCAAAGCACACAGATGCCATTACCATTAGAGTCCTTTATCTCAGTGCATCCACCCCGACCCTGAACCAAGGTATCCCCTCTTGATCCTTTCTAATGTGTGTACGTAACGTTCGCAACCCCATAACGGACTCGCGTGAATTTGCCCAATTTCGACGTTTTCGGCCATTCCCGCCATGATCTCTGCCTTTCAATATCCGAACGTCTATCAAAAATTAGCTGTTCTATCTCAGTTCCTATCTCCACCATCTCCGGAGAAACGTCTCCCAGACCTGCACGTTCCAGTAGCAGTTTAATTTTATACGATCAGTAGCGTTATTTTGCTTCCTGTAACTGCACTCTAAATGTATAAGTTTTCAGCCTGTTCACCTGCTAATTTAATCCAAAGTTTAAGGGTTTCATTTTAAAATCTTTCGAAATTCCTACGCTCCCCGACCTCTTAGGACCCCGGCATTTGCTGCAAATCTAGAGACTGAAATTAATTTGAAATAATATGTTTGACGCTTTCTAGTCGATCTATCCTATCCACTCCCAGATTTCGCCCATATTCATAGCTGGGAGAACTAGCGATTTAAACATTGTATCGCACACCTTTAAAGCAATTCCGGAACCCTGCGCACGGGAAACCATTTCTTTAGCGCAATTCTTCCTTTACTGTGCGCCGCCACTATGTGATTATTCCATCCTCCCATTCATGGAAAATTTTGCCCCAAGATATGTAAATGTTTTGGCCGGTCGATCTCCTCCTGAGCGTAATACCATTTCTCTTTGTTACCCCAGATAAATCCATTCTTAAAGACAATACTTTCGTTTTTGAATATTTACTTTTAATCCCATGTTCACTATACGTTTCTAGGATATTTAAACTTTCTGAAAAATCAATAGTCCGAACACAAAACTAAATCATCAGCATATAGTAGTCCGGGGAAAGTTCAGGCCATCAATTTCCCGGGGCAGATGTATCCGCTTCCTGTACCCACGTCAATAAATCGTTTATAAACAAGATAAACAATAGCGGTGAGAGGACAGCCCTGTCTTACTCCACTGTCGGTTTTATTTTTCGCGTTGTACTTCCATCACCGCACCTGCACGAAATTTACTTCGTACATGCTCTGCAACACTTTTAAAACTTTACGGAGACGCCTAGCTCATTTAGTTTTCGCCATAAAGCTTCCCTATTTATAGAGTCAAAAGCCTTTTCGAAATCTACAATACCGCAATATAAGTGACCCGTTTACGCGCAAGCCCTGTTTTACTAGGGGATAACACAAGATATTGTCGGTGGTCGGGAAACCTCTCCTAAACCCTGCTTGCAATTTGATATTTTACTGATTTTCCCCCCCATTCACTCAGTCGCCGTTGGGGTATTTTACAGAAAAGTTTGTCGGGGCTGGTAAAAAACTAATTCCGGGAATTTTGTGGGCAATTATCCCTTTGTTTTTAAAGACCGGTTGGAGGATATCTGGGATCCACGTTTCGGATCGATCCGGGAAACAACAATTGCATTAAATAAATTTAGAATACTCTGGGTATATTGCCACAAATTTCCGAATAATTTTGTCGGAATGTCCGCGCCGCCTGCCTTCTTATTATTCTGGCCAGAAAGCCTGTTTACTTCATTCCATGTTATAGGTTCGTCTAATTCAGGGACACCCGGCCAGTGATATATCTAGCCCTGTTTCAATATTCACTTTGCGAGTGCCAGGAAAGTCTCTCCCACGCGTCTGCTGGGAATTGCATTACTTGCATTTATTTTATTACGCAGAGATCTTATAACGTCCCAAATTGATTTACTAAGATCGTTTCTTAAATTCTTATTCTTGCTGTCTCCTCTCCTGCCAAGATTTTTCGATTTCTTAATTGTGGCCTCGTCTGACTACGAATAACAATAATTTTCGCTTCCGCAGTTCCCCTATTTCTGAACATCCTTGGGCTTCTATTGCTTCACGCCTGCTCCGACACTCCTCCTTAACCATCCGCAGTACCCTTCCTCCTTTCCTCCACATTCACATGCCCTTCCCTGCGCGATAGAGCCGCCTTTCTAAATTTTGTGTTTGCCTCTCCGAGACCGCTCTCTCGCGCCCACCCTGCCGAGTTAAGAATAGATTCTACAAATTTCTGTCGCTTTTCTCTTTCCATACAAACCGTTGTCTTGCTTTGTGAAGTTCGTTGTTCCTGCTTCGCTAACTGCCGGTGGCAGTTCAGTAGCATTTACTGCTAAATGAACGCACACAGGCAAATGGTCGGATTCTGCCCGTAATTCGATTCCAAAATTCAATAAATTGTTTATTCTTTCATGAGACAACAAAGCATAATCTATTACACTACCTCCATTCCCACTAATAAAAGTTAGTTCCCTTCAGTATTGTAACCTCTGTCATCGGCTACATTCATGACAAAAGAAATATAGAACGACAATACCTGACATCATGCCCTACAAATAGTTCCTATAGTAGCGAAGAGATGGCGTCACCCAGAAACAGATTTCTGAACGTACTCAGGCTATAGCCAATCAGAAACTTTTGTAGAAATGCGGATGTGGCATGAGTTTGTGTCGGAAGAGTTCGTCTTTCTTTCTGGTTCGAGTCGCTGAGGTGGATAGAAGGCTACTATTCCACCACACATCGACGAGGACACGTGGAAAATACGAATCTAAAGCTTTAATAAAAGGTAATTGTCTGAATATTTTTCATGGATTACTCACTGTGATATGTCAAGAAATTACGTGAAATTTTAAATGAATATTAAACAAGAATGCAACGAATGAAAGAACGACAGTGGTAGTAGACCAAAATGAATTTATAAAACCACGTTGCTGCATTTCGTTGCTGGAAAATAGAGGAGATTTTTGTAACATAGAACATGTTTCTGTTTCTTTGTTACAGCTTTTTAGCTTTTATTTATTCTACTTTTATTCTACTTCATTTTTATTTTTGGATTTCATTTCGAAATTCTATTGAAGAATTTTGACAATTCTGAAAATATGGTTTATCCAACAACTGGCTCGACTCTTACTATAACGAAGTTATAATTTGGAGTTTTGACTCGCATTCTGATGCGACCATCGCCTTCGTGTAAGCTGTGGTTAAACTTTGCTGTACAACGAGGAGAAGGCGCACGAAACACTCTGATTCCATCGCGGTAGGCAGCGCACAGACTGTCGGCAGAACAACGACGACCTTGAGGCGTGAACATCGCTCGACAGCCGTCTACATACGCGCGGGACCAGCTTGGGAATTCGCCGGTCGTGAGTCAAGAAAACAGAGAGAATATTCACTAAATTTCAGCCTGGAAAACTTTCAAGATAGAATTATGATTGCACTAGTTAAAACGTTGTAGATGAGCTTCCCTCAGTAACAGACGTTGAGCGGGCAAGTTTCACTGAATATTAGTCTTGATAACAGTGAATTTATTTCTTTTCTGCAGTCGTAAGAGAAATCAGATCAGAATAATTTTTATGTTTATTGATAAAAGTCGCCCTTGTATATAATTATTTATCTAAATTCATACATAATTGACTTAATGCTGTTTGAAATCATTTAAGAGGAATTGTCTATAAAATTTTGAACATGAGTGAAAGCTGTTAAATTATGTCTTATAAAACATTATTTCATGAACAGTCAAGAGACGTTGTAAAACAGAATTTTGTACTGAAAGGTCACGCAGAAGCCGAATATTAAATGTAAACATTGAGTGTAATATTATTTATGATTTAAAAGGTATTAGTGAATTTTGGCATATTGTTTGTATGTATTTTTTTACAGGATGATTATTTGAATTGTGATTTGTGTGTTTCATTAAGTGATAATTTTTTTGTGAAGTGCATATATGTTTTGTTATTGTTTCGTGTAAATGTAGATCAAAGTCATTATTATTTTAGTTAAACTGCAGTTTAGGTAGGAACTAGCTACCATGGTTTAAACAAAAAAGTGTGTTCAAAATTCAAAATTTAAGTAGTATATGACTTAGTGTAGGGATCACGAATTTTGAAAATGTGCACACAATTCACTTTTCCCATACCACGTCATACGCAGTTTTGACTGTTTTTTTGACGTAAAATAAATTTTTAAAAAAATAAAAAAATAAGTTTTCATAGCACAATAACAGGCGGGATTCATTGAATTAGTGTAGATATATGTTATTTATTTATTTTAATTTTTACGTTTTCCTTTCTTTAATGAATATTGTGAAAATCATTTTGGCTTCGTCATTCTGAGCAATTTTATAAATAAATTTTTGTAACTGATGAGTAATTGTACTGATGAGGCAGATAGAACAGTCTCCTAAAGTCACCTCGTATTTCATAAAATAAAATTATGATATAAAGTTTTTGGAAGTTATTATTGTTACCTCAAATTGAAAGGACTGAGTGCATTTAAACAGAAATAATAAAGTTTTTATTTTCCGAAGGCCTGCCTAATTTTTTCAGCGATGCCATTTTACAATGGTTGTGAGCAAAAGTTTCAAGTTTAGAAATGTTATGAATTACGCTCTTTGGTACTTTTATCCATACACTGAACTAGTAGTAGAGTAAACTAGTGGTACTGACGAACACATACTTCTCGCATTTGTTGCAAATGCTCGAAATATTATACTTCTACATAAACAGGAAATATAATTTCAGTCAGCAAAATTCTTCCGCTCCAAGACCCGACGTCAGTTTCTCAGAGTTAACTTGTAGGCACTCATACATTTCTCCACACAAGCTTCCAGTCCATTCAGCTCGATCAGGAAATATCAATTTTGGAAAATTGGCTGAACGGTTTACGAGCTACACTTGTCCTGACGGACTGACAGCTGTGAGGTTGATAGGTTGATAGATAAATAGATTGATAGTGATTCCGGGCTGCCAACTCCTAAAGTCATTAGTCCCGAATGTAGTACATAGCTCAGGAGGTAGCTGTGATCTTCCCACCTGGATAGTTAAATTAGCGCCGATCTAACGTCGGCTAGCGGGATTTTCCCTTCCACCAGAGGATATCTCAGCCGGACAAGCTGTAAGCTCCTGATCGGTCTCCAGGCATGTGTGGTAATGTGGTGAATGTAAAGTGTGTAAGTGAAGGGTAGGATAGGACAAGGAATGGAAGAAATGATTGCACGCGGTCCGTTTGTAGGAACGCCTGACATTCACCTGGTGTTGATCCGAGAAACCAAGGAAAGCTACTGATCAAAGCAGACGGTTATATACGTATATACTGTATTAATTTCATGTTGATAGATTGATTATTTACTTAAATCTGTTCATACAGTTGCACAGAAAGAAAAATTAATTTGATGTGACATACGTTTTACAAATCGAACCAGAGAGTTAAAAACGTTTAAAAGTTCAAAATTCGAAAATCACAAACAGACACTTCAGAGTATTTAGTATCTTAATTAATTGTACATGTGAGTAGAATTGGTTCAAATGATTTTCAATAAAGTTTCTGAAATTGTCAATAGTTTTCATCGCGACACAATATTGTGACAAATAACTCTCCTGCGCGAGGCTCGCATCAGTGGCCCTTCCTCCCAAGCGCTGAAGCAGCACCTGCCATTCAACCACATCGGCCACGAGCATTGGAACTTCAAGAAGGTTATTAAGCTTGGTGTTTCCGTTCTAGCATTAGGCAGACGAAAAATTGACAAAATGGAATAAAATGACCTTTGGGCAGAAAAAATGGCCTCAGAGAAGACATAACTCGGCGCGGAAAATAATTTTACAGTTTGAAAACACTTTTGCTTGTTCGTGTAGCTATAATATAACGGAATAGTTAGTAATGTTGCAAAAAGTATGTGCTGTTTAGCACAACGAATTTATCTTGATTAATTATATTTGAGATTAGAATTTGCTTCAAATAGTTTTCAATAAAGTTTCTGGAATTCTTAATGATTTTCTATGACAACAGAGAATTGGGACAATAATAATCCCCAACCAAGACTCAACCAGCGAACCGTTCCTCCGAAGAGCTGAGACCGTACACGCCAGTTATGAACCTGGGCCATCTCAATGGGACATGATATTTACAATTCTATAATAGTAATAATCGTATGGTGGTTTCACTTAGCATTTGGCAGCCAAAAATTGAGAAAATGTGAAAAAATGTCCTTTGGGGCGGCAAAAGATGGCAGCTGGGAAAGGAATCAGGCATAACCCAAAAAATAGTCGAGACTAAAGAGTTCAGAAAACTAACAAGTGCGAAACGTCTCTGCCATTCAATAGCAGCACACTTTATTTATTTACCATACGTTATTACATACGAGAGAAACCTTAATGAAAAAATTTCGTACGGCTTCTGAGAATATAATTTTTTAGAAATGGCTAAATTTCAGATACAAATTAAGGAAAATCATTTCGTTTTTCAAAAAATGTAACATGACCTTTTTAAAAGCAGATGTTTTACAAGAGACTTCGTTTGAAGCAAAATCGCCATATCCAATTTTGTGGTTTTCAATAGTTAACTTTTGAGAAATTCCAAAAAACGAAATAGCCGAAATTGAGACTAGCATCATGTTTTTATCGTCGCTTATTAGACCTCAGGAGAAAATGTAAAGAAAAAATTGGAGCGTTTTTGAAAAAAATAAACTTGTCCATATTTCAACCATCATTCTCTTAAGCGTTCTTTACGTTATCCGAGGACAAAGTTTGATCGAAAATTTTGGAGCCGTTTCTGAGAAAATTTTGAAAATGCTTTTGCGGCATTAGTGAGTACCCTTAAAAATCAAAATATCTGTTTTAAAATCTCCAAGCTGCGAGTTCATTTAGGTCGATTGGTGAATATCGATCTTAAAGAAAATCGTCTGAACGGTTTAAGCGCTTGCTTTGACCACTGACGGACAGACAGGCGGACGGACGCCGTTTTGCTGTCCATCGATTTTCGATATTAAGGACTCTACAAAACATGGATTCTGGCTGCATCATATGTTAGAGGAATTTTTTCTCTATTTGGCAATGCAATTTATCCACTTTTTCGTTACGAGAGTCGGCAATAAAAGTTTTTGAAAATTCGCCGTTTACCGGCGCACGATTATAGAACTTTTCTACTTACGAAGAACTTAGCAAGGCAAGAAAGTAAAGGAATTTCGAAATTCTGAGCTCAAGAAAACGGCGTAGTTTATACTTCTCCGCCATACATCACATAGTTTTACAGATTTCGACGATATTTAAATTAAATAGAATTCATTTGTGGGAAAGGAAAGAATGGTGCTTCATTCATCCGTGCCATACGTTTTGTCAAGACTAAAGGAGACCGTGATTTGGGCTTTTTATGAGGTTTGACTTATTCTCAAAGGGGCAAATAAATATCACAAATGACTTCTCGTTGAAACAATGCTAAAACATTTCATTAGCTAAATTTAGATCAATTAGATAATACATTAGTTTCTGTATTCGATTCTGTATTCAACCTAAATGGTGACTGGCGGCAATTGCTCGTTGTCAGGGTTTATGATTTAATTGTCTCGTACAGTACGACTGAGTTAGCCTACGGCATCCACTGTTGCCTCTTCACCGATTTTGACCGGGAGATCCCAGACTTCGGGTTCCGACGATGGCGTATTTTCGTCACTATCTAGAGAGCTGGGTCAAATGCAGCCGCTGCCGGGCGGAGAATTCTAGCCGCCGGACTCTCTCATCGCTTTCCCGTGGTTTCTTCCATCAATACAAGCAAATGCCGAGAAAGTCCCAACAAACGGACCACGGACCTCGCGTGATCTTTCCTTTCTTATCTTTGTCTCCTCCTTCCCCTTACACGCACACATACAGATATGCTCTACACTACCAATATGTTGGGAGGCCAGACGGGAGCTTAGTGCTTTATCTATCTTTTCGGTGTCCCACTGAGGGAGATACCTGACAGGAACAATCCCGCAACCCGGCATGTTGGGCGGCGTCAAACTTCTTCTTTTAGCGTGTAGGAACACCGCCGCCCCTCGGGACATAACATGCACTACACACAGGAGAGTAATGACCACAGATCAATCAACGGTATAAACCGAATGGTTTATCTTATGAAGAGACGTGTGGTGAACGCAAGCTTGAAAACGCTGAGATGAACGTGTATTTGTTCGCGCTTGGTCGACGGCGAGAAGCGGTGTAGGCGCGAGGGCGCCATGCGGCCGCAGAAGAAAGGCCTCGATGCTGGGCCAGCGGGCGTGATGCGCCTGTGGGCGCGTGGGGAGGCCTTTGGCGAGCCGCGTGCGGCGGAGCAGTCATGCGCGCGCGCAGGGTGAAGGGCTGGCCCGTGTGCCGCCTAGCAGTCGCCGTCCGACAACCCCGGCCGCCGACGCGTAGCCCAGCCGCCGCCGCCGTGGCTCGCAACTTGATCGCGAAGACGAGCGCCAAGCGCGGGCCGCTGGACGGGAGCATGCCGTCCACGCAGCGGCCCACCGCCATCGCGGCCTGGAAGCAGCGCATGGCGTCGCAGCACGAGCTCAAGCCCCCGCGGGCCAGAGGTCAGTCACTTAAGCGCACACTCATCAAAAAGCTTTTTTCTTCTTCCTTCACGATGTACCAAGCATCATTCTCTTAAATGCAAGAATTTTACTTTCTCGCCTTACGAAAGAACTTCGGCAGAAGAGAAAGTTATATAATCGTGCGCCGGAAAACGGCTTTTTTTATCTTTGAACAAAGTTATTGTTACTTTCTTCAAGTATTTCTTTAATTTTTATCTCATATTATATAGTGAAAGGGAATCTGAAGCATATTCTTCGAAGCTATGGAAGCAAATCAATTACAATCTATAGTCTCTGCGTACTGGCCTATTTCTGTGCCACATTAATACCCCTGATGACATGGGAATCCCGTATATTGACACGGACCCTGATAGCTGTTTGCAGTATAGGCGGCAGAACAGATACCGGTATAAGGTCAAGATAGAGATAAATGTGTTTTTAGGAATATCCCAGATCCTTTGCGTCAGCTCTTTCATTTCCGTTGTCGGCGTAAGTCGGGTAAGTCTTCTGCTTCTCTTTGAAATGGGGCTGAGATTTCTTGAATTCCAAATTCTGTGAATTGAAAATTTGGCTCTCGATAGGAATCAACACCGACAATCTTAAAATTTCCCAGTCCCGCAAGTAGTACATCTCGTGGATTAATATTTTAATAAAAAAATTATAAGCATATTCATACTCAATTACATGAATCAAAGAAGGATTAATTTAGTCTCAATGTATTGTGTGGTTGGTTAACTCGCTTAAGACTGACACTGGCCCAACCACAACCGGTCATCACTATGTGATACATACATACATACATATGACCATTTAGTACGTTGTTATTTAGGAATTACAATGAAACATGAAGGGACAAATGCTGGTAGAGTTGCAAGAAATGGACCCACATACCCTTCGGGTTTTAACTTCTAAATAATGCATTAAACCCTTCAAAATTGTCTGAGCTTGTGCATCTTTAATAACGCGCAAATTTAAACAAAGATTCTTATATGGAGTGATATTTTTAGATGAATACCGAAAACCGCTATTCTCTCAAGTCTCTTTGGTCCATGAATTGTGGAATTTGATTGGATGTTGTTGACGTTCTTATAAGAAGAAATAAAGAGGTCATCTTCGTCAACATATCAGCTTTATTAAGATAGCCGGCTTTCGACGGCTTTGCCGTCATCGTCAGTACAGTCGCTCGACTTTTGCCGACAGCAGCGAGACTGACGATGACGGCAAAGCCGTCGAAAGCCGGCTATCTTAATAAAGCTGATATGTTGACGAAGATGACCTCTTTTATTTCTTCCTCTTTGGTCCAACCAACGACAGTGTGAGCAGTCGGCGATGACGTACCCAACGCTGTAAGCTGGCAGGCCTGTGGCACTTTGTGTATTGTTACAGACTTAAACGCACGCAAATAATGAATCCTCGCAATGTTGAGGCGTAGTCGCATCCGCAAGCTCTCGCTTCGCCATGTTAAACATCCGTAGGAAAGTGACGTCACATTGGTGCGGACCTGGCTTTGAACCGACTCGTAAAAGAGAGCACTCGTTCGACGCTCTTTGGTTTAAAAATATTAAGCCAACGGTATTTCTACAGTATCTTAATTATGGAATTTCTCTACAACGAAAAGATATATTTCTAACTCATGAGAATATTTTTCGATTATCTGGAGTTGGGTGTTTACCCAACTAACTGTGTACTGCTAACTAAACTAACTGCTACCTAAACACGAGCTAGTAGTTCCTGTATATTAGTTTGCGTTTACTCGAAATGTCTTCGGTCCCCTATTGCCCAGCAGAGAAAAGGCGAGGAATCTGATTTGGAAATAGCATGAGAGGACGACACTTGAGTTTGAAAGAGAGAGTGACAAAGAATAGATGAGTACTGAGTGTTGATGGAAAACACTGGCTTGCGGAGATCACATCCTGTATCCTAAAAGCTCGCGTGTTCCTGATCTCCCACCTCTCATGCAACGTAGTTGCGGGTTAGAGAAGATTCTTCACCAACATCGTTAAGCGCAAAATATTTGTAGTTATTAATTTTCAGCAGACAATCTAACACTCGCACACAAGGTATTATATTTGTATGAAAGAAAAGTAATAGTAATTGCATAACAGGAGAATAAAGTTTGCTTGCGGCTAATATTGCGGCAATCAAGGAAAATAAACCCCATTCTTCGTTTATGATTAACTCAAATTTTTCGAACAATGAATGTGTACCTTGTGTCCTTAGGCAGAAATGATTCATTGAAGAGGATGGCTATTACTCGATAATGCCTTTTCACTGGTTATGTTTCGGACATACTAAGTGTTTATCCTTTTCAGAGATGAAACAACCAATCTCATCTTGCTGTTAATTCCTGCTATCATGATTCCCAAGGGAGAATCATGACAGCGGAGGCGGGTATGGTTTCTGTTGGAGGCTTCTGAACGACCACCAAGACTTTGAGTTTCACGGTGGCACTAACGTCGTTCGCTTCAAGGTGGAAGCAGTAAGTTGGCGATGCTAAGCTCGGTGTTGCCGAGTTCGACCGGTAACCTACCAATGGGCGGGATCTGCTCCGGCACCAGTCTGGAAAGCCGATATATCTGAGCGGGCACGGCGACCCAACCCAAACATTGAATGGGAAGATTATCGTGAGGGTAAACAGCGTTCTGGCGGGGCTCAGATACCAGCGTGTCGGCGTACTTGTGCGCCGGCGGGTACAGATGAAGGCGAAAAGCTTAGGTGCCCACCCCGTTAATACCTGGTGCCGTTAATACCGGACGCGCTACACTACAAAGTATTAAGATAATAGAACACAAGACAATTTACCACTGTCTCAACGTAATTAATTATGGCGCTATGGAACTAATATTGCTTCGGGTCACCACACTTGACCTCCTCCCCTCATACAATCGCGCGCAATAATATACAATGCTGATTCTCATAAAGGAAAATTTTGGGAAAATAAACTGGGATCTCATATGTTCTGTCTACATCACACAAAAAATAAAATCTCTACTGCATATTCTGGTCCACTCTTATTACAGCCCTTCTGTACAAACGCTTCGGTTATTCTTGATTTTTAAAACCGGCTGAGGTTGCTGAGTGCATCCACTGTTGTCATTGTACCTCTGACCGGAAGAAGTTTGCGTTCTGACAGTGGCAGTATTTTCGATACTAGCTAGATGGCTATGTTAATTTCAACCTCTCGTTGTCTGGTGGAGAATTGTAGCGGCGGGCTGCTGTGATGGTAGTTAACCATGATTTATCATGCCAACATCAGGCGAATGACAGAGCAGTTCTCTAACAAACGCGCCACGGACCGCGCACGATCTTTCCTTCCTCTTCCTTGCCCTTCCCTTACTTACTTCTACATTTACTACTGCAGTACACTACCACGAATGTCAGGAGACCAGTGGGAAGCTTTGAGCTTGTACCGGCTGGGGCGATGCCCCCTGGTGGAAGATACCTGCTTGGGGGAAATCCCGAAAACACGAAATAATCAGTCATAATTGCAAAACATACTATTTTACAATAATTATGCATTAATAAAGCACTGAATTCTGCTTTCTGTGAAATATTTAGGTTAATTCTTATCTGTCATCTAGCGGGAACAATGCTAGGAGGTTAGAGCGAGATAGTGATACATTTCCGTTTTATAACATTAACCGTTCCATGTACCGCATTGCAAATATGCAAAACCACTTTTGGAAGGGATTTCCTATTATATTTCTTCATTAAAAGCCTTCGTGTGAACTTTGACATATTTCCAAAGGGTTTATTTACCATTAGGTTCATTCAGCTCTCAATAGATCGTGCGCGAGTTGGATTTTTGGAATACTTTTTCTCGGCGTGTGGGTGTTTACTCCATGAGGGCTTGTCGACCAACTCTGGCTGCGTATTTTTGTGTTTGTTTATTACTTTCATTGAATACAGATTTTTGTGGTTTAAACATGTAGTTTTTAGTAAGAGTTGAATGATTAGGAATCAAGTTAAGGCATTTGGTATTAAAATATATTATGTTCCGCAGTGAAACAAAATTAATTCATATAACTACATAAAACACTTTATACGAGACCCTACTTTGGTTCTTTTGTCTCACTAAAGCAACTTGTTTCGTAAATATTTTTTCTGAATATAATATGGACTCTCTATCCATCCATGGTATATCTCGCTGTAACCTCCTTAACATACGTTTGTACGTGCGTGACATCATCCCCAACTAGCTGCAGAATTGTACTTCTTTTGCTGGCGGTTCCTCACCTCACCGTCTGCCCCGACAGGAAATGCGAGCGGCGCGTCGCAGCCCTCGTGCCCGGCAAGGCTGCCGCAGCACGGGCACAACAGTTGGGCCGTGCGAACAGCGCAGTGGGGACTAAGAGTTTAAAATTGCATTGTGCGTTTAATTCTCATTATACATAGTAACGATTGCTGGAATTGAGTGCTCGTCTCTGAAAACTATCTTTGAGAAAACAATCCACCGTAAGAGTTGTTTCCGACCACTACAAAAATGCCATATTGTAACATCATATGAGAATTTTTGGGTGGATTTGCTTGTGGAATGGATGGCCCGCAATTCTGGACCATACATGGATTACATGGATTATATAGTGGAGTTGTCAAATGTATGCATTATGAGTATATTTTATTAATACTTTTGACCGGGAGCGGTAGCTCAGTGAATCAAGTGATGTCACTGCAGTGCCTCTGGAGGTCCTAGGTTCGAGTCCTGACGGTGGCAGATTTTCGACACTAGCTTTTCAGGTAGGTCGAATTCAGTCGCTGTCTGGAGGAGAATTCTAGCACCGGCTGCTCTTACCGTGGTTTCTCCCATGAACACTAGGCTCATGCCGGAGCAGTACCCAATAAACGGGCGCGCGATCTGTCCTTCCTCTTCCTTGTCCTATCCTCTCCTTACACACACACTTACACTAGCATGCCCTACCCTACCACATTTTCCGGGAGACCGTCGTCTTAGAGATTGTTCCGGCTGGGGCGGTGCCCCCTCTGGTGGAGAGTCCTGGTTAGGGGGAAACCCGACTAGCCGCCAGTAGGTCGGCGCTGGATCTCACCATCCAGCGGGGGAAGATTAATTTCGTCTTCTGAATTTGAATTTTGCCTTATTTACGTGGCGAGACTCAGGCCATGAGGCCTGCTCTTCCGTCTGACCACTCAAATTCCGTTACACTCCTTTCACTAATCATGGGAGAAAGAAGGTATTACTTGGGCGACGAAACAGGCGATTTGAATTTAGCTCAGAGGCATCATTTAGGCTTGAGGATCTTTTACATGCAGTAAATGTACAACATGGGACAGCCGGCTTTACTTCCCCTCCGAAGGAAGGCGTACGAAGGATTTTTTCGCCCTTAAAAATCCACGGCTTCGATTGGGTTTGAACCCGCAAAAATTGGGTATAGCAGTCCGATACACTAACCGCTACACCATCGCCGCCGCGAAAGATCACCATCTCTCGGAAGATCACCATCTCTCGAGAGAAAATCACGCACTACACTTACGGGACTAATGACCAAAGCAGTTGACGCGCCCGGAAACACGAAAAAATCAATCAATACTTTACACGAGAAATTAATATAAATTCTAATTTTGTATTTGCTGGGTTACTTTCACCATTTTCATTATTTTCGCTTGCAGGTTCCCTGAGCGATGTTGGAATGTCGGGAATGCCTGACCCACCACTCGCAGATGAGCCCGACTTCAGCACCTTTGAGAACAAGAGTGGATTGGCGGAAGACATGAAATTTTTGGCGTCAATGCCCGAGTTGTGTGATGTGACGTTCCTGGTAGGAGACACCCGAGAACCTGTGTGTGCTGTAAAAGCCGTCCTGGCAGCCCGCAGCAGGTACTTCAGAGCTCCCAAAGCATGTGCACAAGATTATATGGGAAGATTACTCGCATCTGATATTGTTAAAGAGCATGTATCAAATATAAATATTTTTATAGTTTCACTTTCGAATAATTTTTTACTTGATGGTAAATAGAAAGATTCTATGTTCACATTATAATTTAGCACATCTGGAAGAAAATATTCATGAAACTTTATTTAAATAAAATTATGCATGTTCCTTGTATTTTCAAGAATTAATGATTCAATAGTCAAGCACTATTGAATCATTAAGGGAGGCTAGTATCGTTCTAGATCCAAGTTCGCGGGTTCGATCTCTGGTAAAGAATGATAGATAACGTTTTTCGAACGGCCGAAAGCAGCCACTAAGGTACAACATACCAAGAAACGTTTTGAACCAAGTGAATGTAGAATACATGTGGGGTCGAGAGAAATTAATATTTTCAAATTTTCACCCCATCCCGTCTTTTCGATCCGCCCATATCAAATAAACGAGATTTCTATTTTCACGTTCATCTGCAAAAAAGTTTCTAACATCTTGAACGGATGGAAATGATTAAGCAAGTAAATAAACACGAAATGGATCACTTTTTTGCAAGAAATTTGAATTTTTAAACCGCTTAAAGGCGGAAAATCTCTTTTTGATATTTTTTAGAAAATTTTAAAGTTGCTACAACAAAAAAATATATTTAGGGAATTTCTATGCTAACTTTATGCAGAAATTTTTGAATATTTTCTCAGGGCAACGTATTTAGCAACTTTTTTACATTCTTTTTAAATTATTCCAACTTCGACATATGAGTATATTTCAATGGTAAGCATTTAATCCGGGGAATATTTGAGAAAGTTATATCTTAACAAAGAAAACTATATATTCACCTCGTTATTCCTTTCGAGGACGGCAAATAAAGTAGAAACCACGCAGCGTGTATGCGTTTGTGTATACATATAAAGTCTCTGATGGAGGCCTACATTTACACGGCTTTTGTGATGTTTTGTATATTTCGTCGAATCCGAAGACGCTGGTTAAAAAACGAGGAGTGCCGATGGCTGCGAAAAATCGACATGGCTGCGAAAAACCGACATGCTAACGTGCATGATAGTGATTATGCAGCTCGGTAGAAAGATCCCTGAAATGCTATTTCGATGTTTCCAAAAATCCTCCATTAAGTGAAATGCATTACCGCAGAGCTCGATTTCGCTACTGAGACATAGTGAATAGAAGAGAAAGTATGATTACTAGGTTCAACATGTTCACCCGCTCGATAGCGCTAGTGCAGAGTTGCAACGGTTCCTTCCGAGTTTATCTGTGAAATTAAATGTAAATCGAGGGCATTATTTCATGACTTGTTAGAAAAATTCGGAAATGTTATGGAACAGGTCACATTCAAGCATTATAATAACACCGACACACAAAATTTAAAAAAAGTTGTCAGACCCAAAACTTGACACGTTTCTCTATGTATCTCGGGTCGCTGAATTCGAATGTGAAGGCAGACTTGCTCCACTAACCTCCAATTTGTTTTAAACGCGAAAAATCACCTTGAAATAGTAAATTTTGATTTTCATCTTTTTTCGCAATTTAAAGAAAGGAAAGTGGTGGCTCAGTTGTGGCTTCGGATTCAGTGCGTTGACATACATAGGAAAAAGTATGTCAAGTCTAAGGGTCTCACAACGTTTTCTTAATTTTATGTGCCTGTGTAATTATTAAGAAAGAAAATTAACTATGATCTCGCCTACTTCCAACCCAGCGCATAAAGAAAAATAATAAAACTCTAAGCTTACTATTTAAAAGCTACTGTTTCTCAATTACTATTTTGTCAGTTCCTATTGTATGGTCAGTTACAAATTTCAATAACATCTTCAAAAATTATTTAATTAATAAAATTAATTGATGTTTATTCTGAAGATTGCCACATGCTAAACACACCTACACACGCTAAAGGCGCTTGCAATTCGTCATATCAGAGAAACATTTGTCAACACCAGTGAAGGATATTCATATAATTAATTTCTTTAAAATGATACAGTAAGCAATGGCAGTTTGGCTCATTTAACGACGATTCAAAGGCATGTGTACCAAGGGACGGTATACGTAATTACAACTTTCTTTCTCCCTTTCTTTTTTCTTTCTTTCTTTTCTTCTCTTTCTCTCTCTCTCTCTCTCTCTCTTTTTCTTTCTTTCTTTCTTTCCTTCTTTCCTTCTTTCCTTCTGTCTTTCTCTTTCTCTCCTTCTAATTTTCCCTCCTTCTCTTTCTTCCTTCTCTCTTTCTCCTTCTCTTTTTCTCTTTCCCTCCTCTCTTTCTCTCTTCTAGTTCATGCAATAAATCAGATGATTGATGGTAGAATTATTGGTGGATTTTAATGTCTGAAAACAAGTATTATGTCAAAGACTTGTTCTATTTCGTTAGTAAGTGTTATACTTACGAAGTGTTTTTTTGACAGTTCAATGTGTGAAACACAGAAGAGTCTTTTTACATCTACAATATAAACTTGCTCATTATTGCAATATTATAATATACAATTTCTAGATATTTTCAAGTAATTTCAAACCTTTTTATTGAATTGAATTTGCCTTATTTTACGTGGCGAGACTCAGGACATGAGACCTGCTCTTCCGTCTAAACACGCAAATTTCGCTACGATCCTTTCACCTACCTAGGGGAGAAAGAAGGTATTACTTGGGCGATGAAACAGTCGATTTTAATTTAGCTCAAAGGCTTCATTTAGGCTTGAGGATCTTTTACATGCAGTATGTCTATTAACATGGGACAGCTGGATTTAATTCACCTCGAAGGAAGGCGTACGAAGGATTTTTTCGCCCTTTAAAAAATCCACGGCTTCGATCGGGTTTGAACCCGCAAACTTGGGTATAACAGTCCGGTACGCTAACCGCTACACCAACGCCGATAACCGCTAAACCATCGCCGTTTTATTAGTTTGACTACCATCACACTCCAACATTTCTGTAGTGGCAGCGGAGATTTTGTGGTAATCCATGATAAATTATCCGGGATGTAAGAGGTATCCACCACAATAGTAGGCTATATAAATTTACTTTGCAGAAAATTCAACCATACACGTGTTTCGGAAATTTTTCCAATCATCAGTGGCTCTACAAAATTTAATTCACAAATTAACATATGAATAGCTACATCTTACAAGGAAGTACATAATCTACTTGAACATTAAATTATGTATTTGCAGTTGCGATCATTTATTAGATTACAAATACACTTTTTTCACTTTTATATTCATTTTTATGAGGGGTAAACTACTTCAAAATATAAAACCGACAAGGGTGATAATTAGGCATCAATTATATCATTACAGTGTCTCTGGCTGAGAGGTCCTAGGGTTCGAGTCCCCACGGTGGCAGGATTTCCGACACTAGCTAGTAAGTCGAATTCAGCCGCTGTGCGATCTTTCCTATCCTCATCACTTTCTTACACCTCTGGCATTCATGAACTACAGTATTATACTTGTCAGGAGCTTAGAGCTTGTCCCTACTTCGGCGGTGCCACGCTGGTAGTTGGTACCAGAAATGGAAAATCCCGCAACCCAACGTTGGTCGGCGCCGATCTCACCATCCAGCGCAGGGGACAATATCTGCGTCACCAGAGAAAAAATGCACTACACTTACGGGTATAATGACCTTAGTTTTAACGCGCCCGAAATCACTATTTAATCAATCAAATTATAAAACCATGCTTCAAAATGCTGCTTGAGATAACAAAATAACAAATCGTAAAATTTACTCTTATTTTTTTAATTGGCGTGTTTTTTACATTTTGATAAATGTGTTTTTCAAGGGAAACAATTTTAAAGTCATTCAGTGATTTTATCAAAAAAAATGTTTAAGGCATTACTTCATCATGAAAAGTTTGTATTAAGCTTTCATCTGTAAAATCGTAAAATTATCAATAAGAATTTAGTACAAGTATTTTCGATATAACATGACTAAATTATCTCACTTCACCATTGCGCCCTTTGTCACTAATATGGCCTCCACGTTGTTAATGCTGTAGTGTAGGAACCAGAAGTGTAATGATGACAATAAATGTCACAAACTTATAGCGAAGTAGGAATCAAAGTACGGGATACTTGAAGTCTTATAGCGAAGTCCGAGTAATTGAAAACGATAACAGTGCTGTTAGATAGATATAGATATAGATATAGATATATGGATATATATATATATATATATATATATATATATATATATATAGATATAGATATAGATATAGATATAGATATAGATATAGATATAGATATAGATATAGATATAGATATAGATATATAGATTTATTTAAGTTCGTTTGAGCTAATGCTCGGAAACATTATTACAACTAGATATACGACAATTACAAAACTATTACGAATATTTACAAATATAATTGCAATTAGAATTAGTGATTGATATCCTAGTTATAATTAATTTTGAGTTATCTGTAAGTTGACTTATAGCTTTTCTAACACTTCACTCCACTTCACTGTATAAGGGACATGACCATATTATTAATAATAATAACGATTATAATAATGTAACTGATAATAACAATAATAATAATAATAATAATAATATGATAAAAGTCCCAGTATTATTAACGATGATACACTTATACTTAATGATGATACTGACATAGAATTAAGTATATTTTTAAATTTCACTACATTAGAAGGAAGAGTCTCTGAGTGCTTTTGCAGGTAGTTTGTTCCGATCTATTATAGTACGATTCAAAAGGAGAACTTGCCCACATCAGTTCTTTGCTTTCTACATCGTATTTTCCAGGGATGGTCTCCTCTGCTTTTATAATCAGGTTTCTGTAATATTTTACTGAGGTTTGCCCCTGCTGAGTCCCTTTGTATATCTTGTACATTACGCATAAACGCGCCCGTTCCGTCTCCTAGATAAGGGTTCCTATTCATCTCGTCCATCAACGCGTCCATGATTTACAAACTTTCCGGCCCGTTTTTAATTTTATCTAACGCCTCGATTTGCCTCTTCTGTACGGGTCCCAGCAGGCCGCTCCGTACTCTAAAATAGGACGAACAAGTGTAGTATATGCCAAGGATCGGGCATTCGAACTACTGTTTTTTGGAATGCGCATTACAAAGTGCAGCGCCCTCCATGATTTTTTGACTGCATTGTTAATATGATCCGATCAACCCATGTCGCTACGCAGGACCAAACCCAAGTACTTACAGTTTTGTACACGCGGTATATCGTTAGTTCCTAACTTGTAATTCGAGTGTACATTCAAAGCGAGATTTGGTAAAACAAATGAATTTACTCTTTTTCCCGGGTTTAATTCATCTTATTTCTGCACGCCCAGTTCCATAAAGTGTTTCGATCGTTCTGTAAAATATTTTCATCTGCAGACACGCCATTGCTCCTACATATTGTGCAATCGTCGGCGAAAAGTCTAACTTTCGATTTTATTCCATTTGCAATATCATTAATAAACGCAAAGAATAGCAATGGCCTAACACACTCCTGGGGACCCTAGAGGTTACATCGGCTTTCGATGAGTGTTTGTCACCTATTCTGACTGCTTGAGTTCGGCCCGTAAGATATTCTTTTATCCACAAGATTATTCGATGATCTAATCCAGTTTTGACAGTTTTTCAATTAAAAGGCCATGTGGAACCAGATCAAATGCTTTAAAAAATCTAATATTACTGCATCGACCCTACTCCTTCGTCTAATGAATCTACTATGTCCTGACATAAAGAAATATAGATATAGATAGATATAGATAGATACATAGATAGATATAGATATAGATATAGATATCTATAGATATAGATATAGATAGAGATAGATATAGATATAGATAGACATAGATAGATATAGATAGATATAGATAGATATAGATAGATATAGATAGAAATAGATAGAGATAGAAAAGATAGATAGATAGATAGATAGATAGATAGATAGATAGATAGATAGATAGATAGATAGATAGATTTATTAAAGTTCTGCATTGAGCTAAGATAGTGATAGTCTGGCTGCCCACGAATAGCTAGGACGAAAACCGTGTTGATTTTGAAAAGCCAGTGTTTTATTCCAGACTCGTCTAATATATTCGCAATCATGTGTTCCATCTGCTTGCATACAACTGATGCAAACTTATAGGCCTGTAATTATTAACAATCCTTTGCCTCCTCCCTTGTGAATCGGCACTACAATTGCCTCTTTCACTTTGGGGAATCGTATTATTATTTATAGTGACGTCCTTTAAACCCTGAGCAAGGTAGGAATCATGGCGTCCCCTCCCAATTCCAATATTTCTCCTGGTATTCCGTCAGGACTTACAGGTTTATTTCTCCTAATTTTGCGATATTTTTCTAATAATTCCTGCATCGACTCTAAAGGTTTCATTACGGGTGTTGTTCATTTACTGAAATCTGATCCTTCGGCTTGAAAACCGATGCGTAATGCCTATTTAAACAAGCCGCCTTTTTACTGTCATTTGTAATTAACGAACCGTCAGCTCCGCAGATCGCTGAATATTTCTTGTTCCTTTTCGTATGTCTTACATACTTGAAGAAATTTTTCCAACAGTCCAATCGATCGTTTAGAATTGATTTAGGTAATTTTCTTGGGTATGTAACTTTAATTCTCGTAAGTCTTTAGATAATTGTAGAAATTATTTTCTGTTCCTTGTTTGTTCCGTTCCTGTTGGAAGACTATGCGGAGCGTTTGTCGGAAGTACTACTGTGCATGAATCGAACTTCATGGCTGTCCACTAAACAATGTTTGTAGTCGAACCTGTACAATTAGGACAAGCCATTGAATATCGAATTGTCCTTGCGAGTAGGAACGGTCAGGGTACCTGAGGGCACCTTAAGCGCCAGGTCCTGCCAGTCAGAGCAGCGATGTCAGAAATGCCACAGGTGTAAATATGTTGAGTGAGATTTCCTCTGCATGTTCACTCGAAAAGTGATTATCTTCATCCCTACATGCTCTAGAAGTTTGTAACATATACTTTGAACCATCATATACTGATTGTGTATAAAATGCAAGTGCAAATACATAAGAATTTTTGTATACATAGATTTGTCAAAAAAGCCTTGCTTAATGTAGAACATGTGTTTTGTAAAATTCGAATATTCATATACTTGACTAATGTAGCACTTCCATTCATCATATGCCATTGTCAACAGCGTGTCACAAAAACCTACTTATAATTCAAATTTTAAAAAATTTAATATACTACATAGATTTAGAAAATAAAATACTTTCTGCTGCAGTATTGCTTTATAATGAAATACATTGACTTAACGTCCTAAAACCAATTTTATGGCGAAATATACTTCATGTAATATGTGTAACCCTGTCTTAAGTTAATTTTGTGCACAAGATAATTTTTTTTTCGTTTATTATTTTTCTATTCAAATTTGCAATTTAAAAAATTGTAAATCATAATTTTTTATTGTTTCCATGACGTTATTTGCTATTACATCTTCAAAATACGATGTTAGAAAATAAGATCATAGATGTTGTTTGTAAAGTTGCCGTGGATGAAAGTTCTCCATTTCGAATGTGATTTTCATTTAGCTTTCCATCACCCCTGAGAAAGTTGATTGAGGCGATAATTGGTTTGTTTTTAAAAATTAAAATAGACTAACTCCTCCACACGTCAAACGCAGTTTAAATGATTTTTGGACGAAATAAGTTATTATACCTTTTCGAAGTCTGCTTTACGTCGACATCGCCTCCGATTTAACCACTGCATATAGCAGCTAAGCAATTTTAGAAGATTCAAACCATCACAAATCATGAATCAGCCTTGGCTAGAAGCTACAAGGCTTTAGCAATCTAGCTAACTCAACATTTAGCATTCTAGATTTCCGAAACTGCTTATGTATTTTGTTTAGTATGACTAGATCCATCGAGGATATGAAGTTGACCAGAAATGTGCGTCCCCAAATGAGGTTGCTGGCCATTAATGAATTAATTTCATTAATGGCCTTTCATTCTTTCTCTTCAAACCACCATGCCTCTTTTGTTTTCAAAAGTTCTTTGTCAGTTCCTACACATAAAACAGGAAATATATTTAGGAATAACAGGGATTTTTTTTTCCCCATTGCCCTTCTCATTCCTCCTCAAATTTCTTGTGAATGCATATCATCTACTTGTACGGCCACCTTCTACTCTGCCTACATTTCCTTTATTAGTCTTGTTTCCCAATATATCTCTCGACATTCATAATGCAATAACAAAAGGGGGAAAATCATGATAACTATGAATCGAGGTGCACAATTGAAATAAACAAGGAGATGCCATTTAAAGAACACTGGAGATGGTATATACACACACTACTTACTTCCTTTTCTCTCTCTCTCTCTATATATATATATATATATATATATATATATATAGTGAGAGAGAGAAGAAGAAGAGAGAGAGAGAGAGAGAGAGGCGTAGTTGAGCTTGTGCACCTTTGCGCGTATGTGTGATAGTGATTGTTCTAAGCAGAAGTTCCCAAAATGAAGCAGTGCACTGCGCTGCGTTGCGTTGCCGCAGGGTGTTTCACAAGATGCTGTATCAGGCGCCACCCCGCAGCGCAAGAAGGACGCGCCCCGAAAGAGAACAAGCTGCGGCTGTTCCTGAAGCGCAGCAGCGAGCCGCTGCTCAACCTGCAGAACGCCGCCCAGCAGGTGCGTGGCTCGCCTTCCCGGGCCCTTTCCCCCCCCATCCACCCCCACACGCGCCTCGCGGAGTTGGCCTACGGTAGTGCTAGTATTTGCTGTTGCCTGTATCATATCGATGTCGTGTGCTCAATCAAGTGAAAAACATCATTGTAAATGATCTATATAAGTCTGAAAACACTCCCATATGTACCGATGCAAAGTTTTTTTCCAAATGGAGGGTTCTGAAGAAATGTCTCCTACTTTAAACCAAATTAAACTTGATTGTTCTTCCATTGTTGTTTTCTAAATTTTCAAAGACTAGAAAATCTTTGGAAATCTGATACATTATATTTGCCGATATCATATATAAGAAAAACAATGCTGAATCTTCCTTGCAATGATATATTACTCAAAATTTTACCATACAGTGATATTACTTGTTAAGACAGGGGGAGTACTCACGCAAGATGTTTATTAAATGAAAACAATCAACATCAAGCATGTTGCGAACACTCTGACCTCTGTATTCACAATAACGTGTAATTAGAAAATAATTGTCGAGTGTGTACAAAATACGGATAATGAGCTAATGAAACCGCCTTAGGCGGCTCAGAACATCAATTGATGTCACGCGCAGTGTAAGCGCGGTGGGGTCCGTTAATTGTGTGATACCATTACCAACGGTTGTTGTTCGCATTGCACTTGGCTCTGCTCTCTATTGATAAGAGCTGATAAATTCGGTCCCAAAATGGGTTTCTGCAGCGATGAGGAAGGTGCGATTGCCGGCGTAAGTACCGCCTACGTGCAGGTCAATCAGCAGAGGCGAGCATTGGGTAGCATGGTGGCGAAGCGCAGTGACGTGATGTTTGGCTAAAACATTATCTCGGTGCCTCTTCTACGCTTCCGGTCAAACACGACACCGGCGCGTACGCGGCAACTGTCGCTAACTGCGAGCCGTGCTTGATCGTAATTGTGTCGGCCATTAACACAGTGAACTCGCACGCACTGTCGTCGAAACTTCTTTTCTTACGACATCGTACGACAAAACATGCCGAGTTCACAATACAGTGAGAAAAACTCAGTCGCCAGTTCCGTAGTGTCTCAGTTCATCTCCCCGTGCTAGCACCGCCGTTCCTGTCTCCTACTTTCTCCTCTCCGATCCACATTATTTTATATGTCGCTCGTCATGATAGACTAAAAATATGCATAGTTCCATTTGTAAAAAACAAAGGCACCTCAATATCTCGTAAAATATAAGTGATAAAATTGAAATGAATGCATCTGTCATTAGTCCCTTTCCCTCATGCACTTCCAGAAAACTGCATTGCAATAACGTTAACCGTTCAAAACTGCAGAAGGTGCTAAATGCTAATGCTAAGCTAATGCTAATGCTAGATGCTAAAATAATGCTTTGGTGACTCCCCTTGTATAAGATTGATATGATTTGTGTTCTAATTATATCAGTATTAGATATGTACCCACACTTTAAGTCTATTTTCACGAAAAAAAAAACTCTTTTTGGACTTACAGTCCTTTCTACGGCCACAGATTCCCACGTTCTTGAAGAACATCTGTTTCTTGAAAGAACTAATTGATCGTTCACCATTTGCTCCCATTGCCAAGATCCACAATTGCTATATACATCAGGGGTACTAAAATAAGATTAAAAACATGTTTATCGGCAAAACCTGCTTATAAGAGAGCGCAGGAGTTTTCACGAAGCGATTACACACGGCGACGGTTTTGAATTGTTTTGTAAACATTCGATGAGCGCTCAAAAGAGCACTGTCACTTAGGATAATGAAAAGTTCTAATAATAAAGTCCTTAACAATGAAACAGAAACTCTTCACCTAAACAAAGCCACGGACCGTCATTGCCCCTCCCTTATTCGTTTGTAACTGCTAACATCTTAGGAACCTAGTCGCCCACCCCGTAGTCCACTGTCACCTGGAAGCCGAAGTGGCTTGGGGCCCATTACGGAGATGACTTCCTATCACCAGCCAACCATTGTCATTTCAATTCACACAACATTTGGGCAGGAAGAGGACTGGGAAGATTGGTAAGCAGCTATAAAGAGATTTATAGAGGTCCCCCATGCCACAACACTAAAAATATCATCCATATCCAAGGCTGATCGGAGGTCCTAGGTTCGAGCCCTGACGGGGCAGGATTTTCGACACTAGCTTTTCTGCTAGGTCGAATGTGATCGCTGTCTGAAGGAGAATTCTAGCGGCCGGCTGCTCTGATCGGAGTTTCCGTGGTTTCTCCGATCAAGCACCAGGCGAATGCTGGAGCAGTACCTAACAAACGGGCCACGGACCGCGCGCGATCTTTCCTTCCTCTTTCTTGTCCTATCCTCTCTCTTACACACACTTACACTAACATGCACTACACACCCACATTCCGAGAGATCGGTCGGGAGCTTAGAGCCTGTCCCGGCTGGGCGGTCCCCGTTGGTGGGAGAGTCCGGTTAGGAAACCCCACTAGCCGACGGTAAGACGGCGCCGGATCCGCCATCCAGCGGGGAAGATCACCGCCATCTCCTGAGAAAACATGCACTACACTAACGGCACTAATGCCCAAAGCACGTGACGCGCCCGGAAACAAAAAAAATCAATCAAAAATCAACCAAGGCCGGCTTCCACCAGAACCAATACGCTACCGGTAATGACCGCCACCTAGAAATGCATAAACATCTTTGGTTATTGATAGTATATGCCAAAATGCGTAAGATTTTCTCTGAATAGAAGCGTATAAATGCTAAATGAGGTGTTAGTGCACAATTGCAAGGAAGGCGCAGATGTCGGTATGAGCGCAGCGCCTGCCCTCGTCGTGCGCGAGGGACGGAGGCGGAGGCCTGGCCGCAGAGCAGATTTAGAGGGCACGTTTGTGACTTGCCGGCAGCCGCAGACCAATCAGCACCACACACTCATCATCGAAGAGTTCGAGCCGGACGTCTTTCGGCAACTCATCGAGTACATCCATACTGGCTGTGTACTTTACAACCCTGAACTTTACTCGGTAAGTTTCGCCTTCGAAAGCTCATAATAAATAATACATCTGCGCCGACTAATTTTGAAAATTTCTTTTTGTATTATTGAATAACGTGGTGTGAGTTATTCCAATTAACTTACATTAACTTATTAGAATTACAGGATAGAGATTTTCGTGTAAGATAGGGATACGTTTGAAAAGTATTAAAGAACTTAATGTATAGTATAAAAATATTTCTCTGAAATTTAAATAATTAAACTGTGCAAAAGAGTGTTTGTCCTCTGAATGAAAGCAAGCGATTATAGTGTGTTTTTGTGTGCAATTTCCAAATATTGATGTATATTTCTTCTCCGCATACCATTCTCTGAATATTCTCGTTTTATTATCCGCATTACAAACACATTACTAATATCAGTTTTTTTAAATTTTTTCACAAATGAAACTTCATCATTAGCGGGATCGGCCTTGTAATTTTACATACAAAAAAGTCTTCACCAAACTGTCTAGAGCTGCCATCTAGAGTGTTTATTTACTGTTTCATATAAATAGCAGTGGTAACTCATGCTTTCAAGAGTTGGAGGTGTACAAGATAATGGAATAAAGGACCTATACATGGTGTACAATGAATTTATATGTGCTTTCAGACATTATACTGTACACATTTTGCGCGTTGATTTTTGTTCGAGACTTTTCCCACATCAATTGTGTATGTATGTATGTGTGATGCATATACTGACTCCCCCTCTCGGAATCTTCCTTTACCTCGGGGTAATCATCCCAGGGTTGTCTCACTCACCTGCTTCCCCGATGTCGGCTACGTCGTCAGCTCTGTCCGGCTGCTCCTACGTGATGCGGGGAGAATACATGGGTGATTCGGGCTTGTGCATGCATTGACATTGAAATAATAACAATGATGATATTTACCGTTTAATTAGTTTGCTTTGTTCAAGGGCAATTCCCAAGGTGAGGCCTCGCATACATTAGTAGTCGTTAAACTGAAATACTTTATCTAATTGTTGTCGACATTGCTGCCGCGACGGCCGGGACGTCTTGACAGGCAAGTCGGTCCCCGACGCCCTCTGAGCGGCCTCTAGGCGGCCGGGCGGCGGCCTCGCGCGGCGGTGATGCGGCTCGCGACGGCGGCGGCGGCGCCAGCAGCAGCGGTGGGGCCACGCGCCAGCAATGAAGACCAGTCATTGTCACTGTCTGCGTCCGCCGATCACGCATCAGCAGGGCGGCGATCGTCCTCAGCGCGATGGCCTGGGGCGCGATGCCCGAGCACACGCTCGTGACCGGAAATAGTAGCTGTGGCGACGGCGGTGCTAGAGACCCGCGGTCATTTCCTAAGAGCGCAATGCGTAACGCCCTCATGCCAGCTCCTTTGGCAAGACCACCCGCGCCTCTCCCCACGGAATGCCTTCGACAGCCCAGTCTCCCGACCGACCTGTGTGGTCGGTGTGGTTTTGGGGTGCGGGCCCTCGACGAAGGCGCGTCCGATGAGCCACGCACATTAGCTCGCCCCCGCCGGCCCCGAACAGGGATCTCTTTGTTTCCGCCAGCAGGAACCCAGGGCCGCGATCACCGCTTCTTGCAGCTCTCCGGCCAACTTCGACGAGCCCCAAATGCTGAAATATTGCGACGCCCAATTTCGCATATGCGACCGTCCCATTACAGTACTTTGGCAAAACAGCTTTTTACGAGCTAAAACTTACCAGCGGCATCCCGGTCTTGCGGCCATGGTTGAGGGTACGTGTGTTAGCATATAGCGAGCCCTACGCCGTATCTTCGGTCTTCTCAACCTGAGACGTGAGTTTTTCATCGTCACACAGCAACGGATACTGGAAAGTGCACAGATAATTTTTACACTGACCGGGAATTGAACCCGGGGTTGCGTCGTGAAAGAAGAGCACGATAACCAACGACCCGTCGAGGGCTGCACATCAGTTCTCAATAGTTTCTCAATAAATGAAGAACATATGCACTTATGCATTTGTAAATGAAATACTAATAGTAAATATTTCCATATTCATCCTGATATCCTTCCTACCCAGGGTATCAAAACACTCCAAACTTCTTAGAAGCATCCCCGAAGTAAATCCTTCCCTAACTTTGGCAATTCCCTTAACGAACTAAACGTCACCCCTTTACCAAATAACCCGCCTTACTCCAAACCACCCTGCCACCCCATTTCCATACTCGAACCGGGGAAGGTGCAAAAAAAAGTGAATAAACGCAAAAAGAAGAAACTGAGGGTGAAGAGCCAACGTTTTCGTGACAGACACTCGCCAGTTACGCCTTAGAGAGGCGGACCAAGCCTACATGCAACCCCACCAAAGATTCGTTGATGGGAACATGGACCAATTGGTCCCAAGCTTCATTAGCCTCATATCCCTGCCGCTCACAACCAATGGTTTGTCATCTCCTTTGTTTCAATGTTGCAGTCGAGGTTGTAGAACAGTCTATTAAGTTACTAGACAATGTTTCACTTAAATATATTATGGTTGCAGCGGGGGCGTGTAAACACTGACGTTCACAGTACATGCAGGGATCGTTTTACTTTCTTGTATACATAATATATACGGGAGTAATACAGATTTCAACAGAAATACACGTTTGAGGTCCCTGATCCCTGAAAAGTGTTTTTTTTTCCCCAAAACGTCCGTCCGTCTGTCTGTCGTATGTAACAAACTTAGTGCTTAAACTACACGCACGATCTTTTCCAAATTGAAGAAACCCTCTGTCCATGTGGCTCTAGTTTACTTTCTAGTATACATATGTATATACGGAGTAATATACGAAGTATAGAGAAAGTTAGGTAATGCTGCGGAAAATCGATTTTGAGATTTCAACGGAAATACACGTTTTAAGGTCCCCTGATACCGAAAAAGTCGTTTTTTCAAAACGTCCGTCTGTCTGCCTTTCTCTGTTCGTCTGTCTGTCTTCAGTCGTATGTGAACAAGTCTAGCGCCTAAACCACACCTACGATCCCTTCCAAATTAAAGAAACCTCAGTCCATCTGGTTTTAATTGAAGCTTTAAAATTTTGAAGAGTACAATTTTGCAATTTTGAAAAATTATCAAACAAGATTTTCTTAAAAACGGCTCCAATTTTTTTCTTTGAAGTTTTGGTAGGTTTGGTGCATAACCAACTCTATCCGATGATATAAACCTCATTTTGCTACACTCTTTTGTGTTTTCAAAAATTACAAAAATTTAATTTTTTTTACTTTTCTCTCATGTCGGTTATATTTACCTCAGAGGCGAAATTTCCATTGAAAATTTTCGAGCCGAAGATATTTAAAAAAAATACATTTGTGTAATTTTTAAAAAAACAAAAGAATACACGAAAATTAACTTTACGTCATATGAAACAGTAAATTTAGCACTATACATTGAAGAAATTTGAAGAATAAATATGGAGCCATTTTTGAGAAAATACGTTTGAGTGTTGCTGAAAATTCGGAATTTTGAGCTCATTTTCACTTAAAACTATTGAGTTTTCGAGAAACTTTATTTGACATTATTTAAAACACATGTATTCAAAATTCTAATAGTGTAAGAAGTTGCTCTAAGATAAATATTACCGACGTGAGAGACAAGTCAAAAACTTACATTGTTGTGATTTTTTAAAAACAAAATAGAGCATGATGACGTTTATGTCATCGGATAGGTTAGTTAGGCACTAAGCCTACCAAAAATTTAAAGACAAAAATTTTGGGGCCGTTTCGAAAATGTCTTGAATTTGTAATTTTAAATCGAAATATTGCATGCTCTATGCACAAATACTAAAATGTTCAAAAAGTCTACATGAGCTTAATGAAAGAACTATTTATAGGTAACAAATTTAATTTGAAGGAAAATCTGTGTCTTCAATTTTATAGTTGTAGGAAGACCCCAAAAATTCAAACTTTTGCAATTTGAAAATTCAGAGTTAACCTGAAAATAGGACATAAGCCACATGTAAATGAATTGAAACATGTCATGGCTGTACATTCATGTCTTGAAGACGAGAATAAAATACAATTATAAAATTGTATTTATTCTAGTAAATTGTATATGCAATTCTAAATTGTATATGTAAGACAAGAAACTTAAAGAAAATATTTGAAGCCGTTTTGTGCAAATTTTGAAAATGTCCAGGGGCTTCATGTAAAGTTCCTAAAATATTAAAGAATGATTTTCAAAATTTCAAAGCTTCAATTAGAGTAGGGTAATTGTTAAAAAGGAAAGGGTTTCTTCAATTTGGAAAAAATTATATTATTAAAAGATCAAATTATATTTCCATTATTTAAAAGAAATTATACGGGGGTTTAGGCGCTAGATTTGTTCATATACGACAGACGGACAGACGGACGTTTAAAAAAATTTTTTTTCGGTATTAGGGACCCAAAACGTGTATTTCCGTAGAAATTTCAAATGGATTTTCCAGCATTACATAACTTTCTAAACACTTCGTATATTACTCCTGTTATACGAGAATGTAAAAGGTGAAGATATATTCGTAATGCAGACAAAAGCAATTAAAATAAATACATGTGAATGATTTAACAATAGTGACAAATAAACATGGCACAAAATAAAAAAACCCTACTCAGATTACGTATTGCAGACACAAAAGAATACATGAAAAATAAAAAAAGAGAGAAAACAAAACCAATATAACATTTTTTCAATGAATGAACCCGTTCTCGTCCATCCATCTGATCCGTCTCGTCCATCCATCCATAATTTCAAGTGAAACCAAAACCGTTCCAGGTTCCTTTAGAATTCGATGAAGAAGCAATTTTGGTTTGGAAACAGGTTCCATGGACAAACCAATGAATTATTAGGATGGGAAGAAATTTTGAATAAAAAAGGGAGAGATAATGCTGATTACACTAAAAGAATCATATAATAATCTAGTTAGTTTTTTATTTTAGAAATCATATTATCATAAATGTTATTAAATAAATCGTTTTCATGGTTTGGGTTCATGGTATTACATTTAATGTTTGAACTTTCTGAAATTATTCAGGGAAATTTACTCTTTCTGTATCAAGAATGGAAAATAATTTTGTGGCAAATCCGATGTTGTGAGATTGGATTTGGTTTCCTTAATATTATATTTATGTCATTTTACTCTAGTGTCTAATTTTCTTTTAGTTTACCTATGTAACTGTTAATAAAATTCATACATTTTTATTTTATAAATAATATATTCTTTAATTATTTAGGGTCGCTTTTCAACTACTAAGGTCACACAGTGATCATTGTAATTAACATTGCTTTTTATAACTTTGGGATAACGGTAGAGGAACTCGCATACGAACATCCATGCTCCGGGCGGGATTCGAAGCCGAGGCCGCTACGGCCCTTCAGACTTAGCGACCTCCGCAATTCCGGCTGCAAAAAATATATTTGTTTCTCTTTTTGCATTCTCTGTTTATGGATTGCAGTGTAACTTGAAATTTATTTCTTTGCAGCAAATGACTTTGAATGTTGTAACAACGTTGGTAAAATTTGGGATCCCGGGATAGAAATCACGATTGGAGGATATCCATTGTCTCATCATAATTTAATCGTGAAAGATGAACTTCTTTATAATATTAACATATTCATCCGTTCCCATCACCTACTCAGGTAACAAGAAAGTGCCAAATGGAACTGTGCGCATGTTATTGAATCATAAACTATAGAAAAATACAAGTGGAAGCTAGGTAGAGAACATTGAGTGACTGAAAAATTGCCTCCCCTCGTTCCTTCACAGTTCTGCTACCACATTTTGGTCCTGTCCTCCACTGACTACAGATCTACAGATCTCAATATTTAGTCAAAAGCATTAAAAACTGTATATGGCGTATGGGAAGAAGATTATTTGCGCACGTTTTCTTGAATACCAGAATCCCTCTTAACATGTTTAAAAGCGCAGATTAGCAACATTTGGAAAACTAGACATTTTCGATTTTCTTTTCCCGAGTTATGAAACCTATTTGCAACGGTAAACGAACTGCAGATTTTTTTTTTCTGCATTGTTAACAATGTGGTAACTCATCCCCAGCTCTACTCCTACCACAACAAGCAAAGGAGAGCTCAACAAAACACGTCGCATAGTGAAGTTACATGTCCAAAAGCAAAACCAAACAAGGAGCCGTCTCAGCATTTGCTCAATGGATCAGAGAAACTGACAAAAATCTGATCGAGATAGAGTCATTGGCCCGGAAACTGAAGTGCATTACTTGTTACATGCATATTAAGTCTTTTTTTAAAATTATACTATACAAATGTAAACTAATTGATTATATATCATTGTTTTGTTAAAATAAACATTATTTTTCTTTTTTACGATCAGTGTAGTCTCTAATTGTATAGAAACAGATAATAAAAGTAAAATAAAGAAAATATTTTACTTTTAACTTAAATTTGTGTACAATTTTAATTGTTTAATTTCATCTGGCAATGCGTTGTAAAGTAACGTACATATATTGTATGTGATTTCTTGTAGTGAGCTGTTGATACTGATACTTGATGAACATGATTTCTACGTCGAGTGTTGAAACTCTAAATATCAGTATTACATGAAAATATGTTCTCACCGTTAAGTAAGTCAGTTTGACAAATACTACAGATTCGTAAATAAATAGGCAAGGCAATGGTAAGATTCAAGCTCAATGAAAAGAGGCTTTCAGGGATCACGTGGGTGGCATTTTTCATTATTCGGATAATTTTCTTTTGCAATCTAAATGTCTTGGTACTCACCGATGACCTTCCCAGAACATTATGCCGTATCAGGCGGAAATGTACATTTGCGAAATTCACGCAACGAGCTGGGTGAATGCTGACAGAATTTGAAGAAATCTGAATGCGTAACATAATGGACTTAATTTTTAATTCTGATATATGACAATAGTTTAGGACATCCAAAGATGTTCGTTATGTATTTCAATGTATTTCACGTAATACACCCATCCACTGAATACGGTATATTTAAGTAATTGTTTTAATATATTGATATGTGAGTCTCTCTCTGTACTTTTGCTTTGTACGTGTGTGTTGCTTTTAAAATATGTTCAATAAATTGATTTTAATTGAGATAAATTTTACTATTTACAGAGATGTAAAGTTAGTTGTATAAAAACTGTTTCATGAAATGTCCTATATGTAACACAAACATTGTAATAAAATCCAAGTGTATGTGTTTAATTTATCTGTCAGCGTTTTCATTTATACCAATGATTGTCTCAAATTAGAAGATAACAAAAGTAATAAAAACTAATATCTGCTGATCAGAACATCCGATTGAAAAGGTTAAAATTCCAGCAACTTGAGAAATGAACCGAGGAGAAAATTCGATTTGCGCCAACCGTGAGTAAGGACAAAATACGATTTGAAATAACCTTATGTTTTCAATCTTCGTTTACGCTAGGATAGAATGTAATTTGACAGGATTGGAGTATACAGAATGACAGCGCATAAAAGTTACAATTAGATGTCCAATTCATTTTGTCCACGAGTACGCACAATACGATTTGAAACAACGCTCTAAAAACGTTTTAATGCCCCTGATGGAATTTCTTCCAGAACACATAAATGCAGGTAAGTATAATTGGCGTGCACCTGCATAATATTCAACAAATCAGCATTCGTATGACATGCACAGTTTGCATATAAAATATATAAAACAGGACTATTTTAAAATTCCGCGCGTCCGTGCACTAAACGGACATTTCTTGGTTATTATTTATCAAAATAGAGACGTTGAAGACAGAATGAGTGTCCTCGAGACAGACAATAATGAATTGTAACTTCAAATGAACATATCGTCCTGAACGAGTAAAATTGACAATTAGGAGGAATTACACATTTTTTTTCTGTGTAAACTAATAAATATAATTTCGAATAAAATTAATATTTTAGCAATATAATAATATAGGACCGTTTTTAAATCATTGACTCACTGTGACACAGTGTAATATGTAATCTGCATATTACGTAACTGAAGCATACATATGAAGTTAGTTTATGTTATTTGAAGTTCGTTAGTACATAATAAATTGTTTCGCGATTTAGTTGTCTGCAAAATTATTTGTTATTTACGAAGTGTTCATTTTCTATACTACCTAAATTTTATATCGTCTTAATGAGCATAAGTAGGTAGTACATTGCAGTAACACGAAAGTTTCGTCAGGATTACAATTTCGGTCAGGATTAATTTTATTTTAATTGTTAATTTTGTTAACAATTTTGGGAAATGTATGATTTTAAAGGAATATCATTTACGTAAGTACACTTTTTGTTTGTATTAGCTCTAGCTCACAAAAAATTATTGTAACAAATTTGTTCATAAAGAATTAGTAAACTGTAAACTGACGAAGCATCATATCTCTATTTCATCGGGCGGTAGCTCAGTGCATCAACTGATGTCACTGCAGCACCTCTGATCTGGAGGTCCTAAGTTCGGAGTCTGACGGCGCGGGATTTTCGACACTAGCTTCCCAGCTAGGTCGAATTCAGTGCTGTCTGGAAGAGAATTCTAGCGGCCGGCTGCTCTGATCGGTAGTTTTCCGTGGTTTCTCCGATCAACTCCAGGCGAATGTCAGAGCAATACCCAACAAACGGACCGCGCGCGATTTGTCCTTTCTCTTCTTTATCCTATCCTCTCCTTACACACACTTACACTAACATGCACTACACTCCACATATTTCGGGAGATCGGGGGGGAACTTAGAGCTTGTGCCGGCTGGGGGTGACCCGCTGTTGGAGAGTCCTGGTTAGAAAGCCCACTACCCACGGTAGGTCGGATCTCGCCAATGTGTAGTTTTCTGGTTAATTTTTGTTACAATTTTTGAAAATACCGACAGTTTGTTGAAAATAAGACCTGTGTTATTTTTAAATATTTAAATTATCCGATGATTTTTATAAATTGCATTAAATTCAAGCAAAAATTACGCTAAAACTATTTGAATTTAAGAAAATGTGCATGACTTTATATAAAGATCTAGTATTTTTAGAGCAAATATCACTAAGAAAAACACTTCTATCATTACTTTTGTAATGTTATTTTTTAGTTTCGAAAGTACAGAATTTTCGTAAACGGTATGTGCGCCATTTTACCGTTTTTTGCTGAATCCGAGGGAAAAAATTTTAGAAAAATTGTTAAAAAAATTTAAAAAAGAAGGTGCTCCATTTCACTCAAAAAATGTGAAGTTACTCATATTTTCGTAAAATTGTTCATGACGAATATTTTATTTAAAGATCTGTTAAAGACATATCATGGAATATTAAGATTTACAGTAAAATATTGTCTGCAAAATATAGAACTCTCTTGGAAAATTATCGAGAACTCTAGAACTCTAGTACAGTTTTCTCTATAGTTGTCGCGTTTCAGCTCCGTGGCGTTATTAAAATGTAGCGTTATTATTAAAACCATAGCGTCCCAAAACAGCGTTAGCATAACTTACCCGGCAGAAGATTGCATTTTGAATTTCTTCGAGTCGGGAATCCCAGTTGCTTGCATGCCATCTTCAGAATCCATCTAAAGTTGGTTTCCCAGTTGGTATTGGTAGAACTGTGTTTCAATTTCCGAGACCGTTCCTCCCAACAACCGTCTTCTGTATTATTAGGCAGTTCAGCTCCATGACTCCTATCTCGCGAAAAATTTGAAACCGAGAGACACGAGGATGATTGGAAAGTTAGAACGATGGTAGTTTGCAGAGCAGCTGCTATCTCTTCAGAACTCGCAACTGCGCTTGAATCTTCTCGTCCGGGGTGAGGATGACAGGCGGCCGGCCCCAGCGCGTGGCTGGTTGCCCGACGGCTTTGAAATCTCGATCCACTCGAACACGCTTCTCAACATTTTTTTGATTGCGCCAGAATTGTTTAGAATCCACCGATGAGCTGTAGCCCTGGATCCCCCCTGACTGGAAAAAGTACTCTTGGTACACCTGCTTGTGGAAGCCACTGCCGCTCCGCATTTGAGGAAGGTCTGACGTCGCCCACACAGCAACAGCGCAAACTTCTTTAACCAATGCAATTGGCAGTGTGTGCTCAAAACTGCGGATCTTTTTTGCCCTCTGCTTCAACTTTTGCCCAAAGTGTCAGGGCCATGGGACTGACGACGATCCGAGAACACGCTCTCGTTTAAAACCGGTCTTTGCAAGGGTGATCGATGAATGCACTGACGGAGAAATGGCATGTTTACAAATGAGTATTTTTCTAGAAGTAAATGTGTCTGTATTCTGAAAGGTCAAGGAGAGTATTCCATACTTTCGTCTCTTATTTTACAGGTGTGATGAATGCTGCCGATTACTACGGGCTGGATGAACTTCGGCGCGCTTGCGCGAGGTTCGTGCAGTGTTGCATTAATGTGGACACGTGTGCGCCCTCCTCGCCTCCGCCGAGCGCTACATTCAGTACAAATGCACCAAATCGTTGTTCAGAGGTAAACAGTGTTTCTTCTATTTGCAAATAAATGCAGTCTTTTGTGTACATTATAAACTAAAAAGTCTTATTAATTTTATGGAATATTTAATTTTTTTTCAACAAACATATTTTGAAAAGAGTTTATGCAGCGTAGTAATGTTACATTCAGTGAAAATATTTGAAACACACAAACAAAGGTTTCTGAAATTTTTGCTATCAAGATGAAGTAATTGCATTAATGATCTAAAAAGAATACCGCAAAGAAAACACAATACAAACATCCTCCTGAAATTTTATATAATAGTATTAGTATCCATAGCTGCATGGATATGAGAATTGGGATGCTCACAAATAGAAAAAAAGACGACTTGCAACCAGTGAAATAAAATTCTAAGATGGGTGGCAGGATACTTAAAATTAGACTGTGACAAAAAATAGTCTAATAGAATAACAACGTATGGAAGACATGAAATATATGAATAACACCAATTTAAAAAAGTAAAAAAATGGTTCATGCATGTAAACACAATGAATGTCTTAGGAGCTCCATGAGCAATGTGTAATATATCCCACAAGGAAGAAGAGATGTTAAACCAGCGAAGTGGAAAGATCAGTAAGTGGAGTACGCAGTATTGTATAAACATGAAGAAAAAGATGAAGTATCACGTCTATTAATACAAAATTAAATGTTTAGGATATTTTCAGGTAAATTTAAACTTATGTAGAAAAAATATTGAGTGCTAGACTTTTTTAGAGAACACTTCATCACTGTTTTCCTAGTGTCCATTAAGTTGAACGTGAACCATCCACAGAAGAGTGGGGGAGGCAGCTGGGACAACTTCTCCCATTTTTTTCATTCAAAACACACAAAAAATGTATTCATCTCTAATTCAAATTTAATGCTGTAAGTTATTTTTGATGCAAAAAGGGTGGATTCTGCTCATTAATTGGGGGAAGAGGGCATTTTTTGTTTGAAATGGGGCCCCCGTGGATTAACTGCCCCAAGCCCTGAGCATCCGTAAGGCTTTGTTGGCTGTTGTTGCCTGCGACTGCGCTCTGGACCGGAAGGTGAGAAGCAGAAATGAGCAGATCCGTGGTTGTCGCAGGCCCGTTTTCGCAGCACACAGCTAAAAGCGCCAACGTCGGCACAGCGACTCCTGCACAATGGTACATTATGAAACGATGATATAATGCTGGGTATAATACACGAGTATGATATAATACACGAGTGTGATATTAGGATACGAGCGAGGAACGGCTCGTATCGTAAACTTCACATGATCCATTACAATGAGTTTCATTCGGTATTTTTTCTATGACTAATGGTAACCTTTATAAGTTAAACATTTACATTGAATCATTTCGTGACCGTTGACAACATTCGACAGAATTGGGAGCCAAGGCCACCCTGCGGACAAACCCCTCTTTACCCTACCAAAGACGGTTTTGGTTTACTGCGCTAGACAAATGCGATCAAAGTGAAATTACGATACAATTTATTTTAATAATATACCACGTAAAAACTAACAATAAAGAAATTAAAACTGATAATCATAATGTAATATTAAATGCAATTTTAATATACAAATCGAACGAAACATTTACTAGAACGGTTCTCAATGATTAATAAAGAGTCAATACTTGGTTTGTAAACTTCTCTGTGATTGGACCAGAACTTGCACCAGACTCGACAGGTACGTGAGATACCGACAACATCGTCCGCTCTGCTTGCGGGGCGTTGTTAAGTACTTATTTCTTCTGGTGACTGTATAATTTTTATAACGAGTATCATATTAGTGACATCTCATAAAACTGTCTTCGTGTGCCTGCTGCCTTTACAGGTGGCACTAGCCGAAACCAGGGACCACCAAACAACATCAACTAACCTCAACTGCCACGCACAAACGAAATCTTACGCTGGAGCTGCTACACTGATGTCTTCCCGACCAAGGACCTGAATACTGTTCTAAGGACAATCATCATAGAGGCGCGAAGGATTAACTCTGAAGGACTAGGGAATAAACTAAACATTATACAAGGAAGTGATAGGCATTTTGTGTCACATATCGCCAACAACAGGAAATATCCTCTATATATGTATTCTTAAGCTCAAAGAAACTTGCTGATTATATTACAGATAAATACAAGTCTCTCACTATAAATGATATTGAAGTAAGAGTCAGACCTTACTTAGTAAACACATCACATTTTTAATACCCAATGTTTGCCTGTGATCTCTCATGAAGACATCAAAAAGCTCTTAACCAACTTAATGTTCAAACATCACCCAATTTTACTTTTAAAGACATGGTATGGCTGACCCTAAATTGTCTCATATTTTGAGTTTTAGAAAGCAGATGTTTATTCATCCTGATGAAATTCATAAATTACCTCCATCTATGTTAATCCAATATCAGGACACGTCTTATAGATTATTTTTTTCTACTGATAACGTCATTTGCTTTAAATGTAGATCTGAAGGTCATATTGCTAGCCAATGTCAAACAAAGAGGACAGTTCTAGTCAATTATAAATAATGGCTCAAAGTAATGATAGCACTCAAAGAAATTTGCTCATTAGAAGATTCAATAGTACAAACTTCTAACTCACCAAATATGGATTGTGATACCTTCCCTCCTTTAACATGATAGCTGTTCATTAGATTCATCATCCTGCCTAAGCCTCCCTTGAAGATACAAACTATACAGATCAAATTCAGAAATGACCTATGCCCCCTCCTTCAACCGACCCCATGAACATCCCTCCTGATAAAAAAGCACAACTGACCCTCTTCCTTATCTGAAACAACTCACTGTAATGCTGAAAATAAAATCAAGAATACAACTTGAAACAACCAAAAAGAAAACTAAGAAAACACAAACATAGTTGAATCAGACCAACAAGGCAACAATCCTGCAAAAAGTATGGAAGATATGCTCAGCCCAACAAAGCTCTCTGACAACAATACAAGTTCTTTTCCTTTAACATACAATTTCAATTATTACTGGAAAATGCTTTGGCTCAGCAGATCCCATTGCTATACTTAAATATTATTCTAATGACATTTCAGCAATTATTCATATGCTCAAGAAACTTACAAGGTATTAACGGACAGAAACCTCAAAGGTAGATTCACAAAGCCTTATTAAGATGCTCCTCAAACAGTTATCGGCATCAGACGTGTCTGAGACTGAATCTAGTAAGGACAGCACATTAATAATCTTTGTATAAATCTATATCAGATAATAATCACTAATTAAATCTTTACAAATGAATTGGAACTAAAATTATGAAAATTGTTCTTTTGGAATCTTAACGGATATCACTAGCCTAGAAAATCTTCAATTATTTTGCAACAATATTAATTCGGGCATAATATGCCTAAAAAAACTAATTTTAAATTTAATTATTCAGCCAATCTTAGTAATTATCAGTGCTATTATAAAAATAGAACAGACACTGAATATGCATCTGGTGTTGCCATATATATCAAATCATCCATTCTGGCAGAGAATATTTAGATGAAGTCAGACTTGGAGGCTGTTGCTGTGAAAATTACCTCACCTATGTGTGCATATTGTGATGTACCAAAATGACGAACCATTTTATTATGGAAATGTCATTTTATACGACATAGAGTATAGGGATGTCAATAGACGATCACTATGTGACAAATAAACAACCGGCGTCAGGATCATTTTCGTTAGGTTGAAATAACAGACAGAGACGGAAGAAGCATTGTTTTGAGAAAAAAAAAATATATAAAATTCGGATGCTTCTGAGTTTTTAGAACCATAGAATTCTCGAGCAACGCGGTGATGAGTCGGCCCCTGATATATTTTACCAGGTGGAGGAATGAATGTAATTGACAGTTGTATAAAATTAACTATCGTTCCTTATATTAGGATAAAGCGTTCTTGGGAAGTAAATACGTGTCTAGGCGTCCACGAGACGCAAGTGAGGCAGTCACGGATTATAATAAGTATTGCGAATGAATTTGGAACTAGATACGGATATTAGGCGAGGACTTTATCCACAAGCAAGATTCTGCTGCGCCGACGAAGGTTCACGGGGCGCCATCGATTCGAAGAAGTTGAAGAGCGCGCGGTCTCAGAATGAATAACAAGGTTTTATAACTATTGTATGTAAGAAAACTGGTCATGACCAAAGATCAATTCATTTTGATTATCAATATAATAAATTATAATTTGTTAAGTTGAAATAAAGCTGATTATCATTATTCGTTACGTGCAATTCAGCATTTTATTAAGATTTACAGATTCCTGCCACTCCGTATGGATGGCAGATTGAATAATTGGTTGCAGAGTAAGTAGCAACAATTATAAATTTCGAACCCCAATTAACTGAGCTAGCACAACATAATTTTGGAATAGAGATATTTAAATTTCGTAGGAATCATTAGGTTTAAAAAAGTAACCTATTTCTGCAGCTTCAAATCACATTTATCACTAATAATTACGTTTCAAAATGTCCTCCAAGTTGGGCTTGTTTTTAAATAGAAAGACGGGGCTTGTTTCAAATTGGCACCAGACAACGTCGGGTATGTTTCAGTATATGTAATTTACACATTCCCAACAGTCTCGAATATTCGGAACTTAGTGATATCCTTAAACAAATTCCTAAACCATCACTGATTATAGGTGATTTTAATGGTCGTCACGCAGTATATAAGTAGAATCTCCCCTCTGAAGGGAAAGAAGTCCTGCTCAAGATATATAACTATATGTTCTCATGTCAAACCTTTCCCTTAGGAAAGTCTTAACTTGGAAAATGGCAACGGTTGTCTCCATCCCTAAACCAGATGAAGTACGGTCTAACCCCATCAATTACCGTCCAATTTCCCTAATTTGTAATCTCTGTAAGCTACTTGAAAATATTCTTTACAGAATATTAAGATGGTATTTAAGCCGCTACAACATCATTGAAGATTATCAATTTGGTTTCAGACCCGGGTAATCCATATATTCACACCTACGTTACCGAAGCCATTTATAACCGACAACATGGTCTCGATACCCCGAATTATATAGACTCTTAGGAACATTGGTATCGGTGGTAATATTCTTCAATTCATCAACAATTTCACAAGTAATCGATGTATTTAGGTCCGAGTCAACAATCAGTTGTCGGATTCAGTCATGCTAGAAAATGTTCTCCCGCAAGGTTCCATTCTAAGTGTAACTATATTCTTAATATCAATTATGAATGCTGGGCTAGGAATTAAGGAACCCACGATCATCCGTAAGTATGCAGATGATATGATCATTGTCAGTAAAGGAAAGGGACTCTCCTTTACCCAGGTCATTACTCAAGAAGCTTTGAACTCAATCCATAGGTGATTACTAACTTCAGGATTTGTTATCTCCCCAACTAAATCTGAATGCATAATTATATATAGACGCAAAGGGTTTCGGGTGATTTACACCTGCGAATGGGCAATGTAGCAATAAGAAGAGTTTTTTCAACCAAACTTCTTGGTCTTGTATTCGACAGCAATCGCATGGCATCTCCATATTAAGCTAAATGCACCGAAAAATACTTACAGGAAAAATCAATCGATCGCAGCACTATCATACGGAATTTACTAGATCGATAACGTCTGAACAAATTGTCCGACTTTAGATCTGTAAACAGAATTGCATTCCTTTTTAAAATAGAATTCACGCTACGATGCCGTTTTTTCAAAAAAGATTTCCAAAAAAATTTTGAAAACGTTTTCTCATAGTTCCGGGAAAAAAATTAAAGATGTGGGCTTATAGCGCGATGGCGACGTGCTTCCTGAATCCAACGCCGTGTCAATCACGCAAATCGGATGAATAGGAGCGGCGTAAAGTGAAATTTCGGAAAACTACTTGATCCCCTCCCCCTTTTCCCTGCGTCACCCGACACGCCTGGGCTGGACGAACGACAAACCCGGCCGCCTGCGGCACGGAGGCCCAACTTTCAGACAGGCAAGCTGGGCAGTCAGTCCCTTTCAGTCTCAATATATTTTTCTTCACGTGTCAAACTAGTGATCCTGTAACACAGCCAAACGGTCTCGTATCATCTGTAATAGGCGTATAAAACTATACATCTTGTTCACATATTTCCGTCTTCCTTCGAATACCATCAAACAATTATTTGAGGCGGTACTCAAAATATCGATTCCGATTTGGGAAAATGATTTCAAAAGAAAATTAAACTAATTGTGTAGATATCACCAATATTCTATGCCATAACATCTTATTTTACATACATTTTACTTCTAAGATCTTCCGTTATCATTCCTCTACAAGAAAGTGTGAGCCGAAATTACGCACGAGCTCTTTTATCCTGCGACTCGATTTTTGAACTCAAACGGCGTTTGTCTTCTTGATAGACTTCACCTGATGAATCTGTTTTCCCAAGTAAAATTTTAAAACAGTTTTCGTACTTTCGGACAAAATTGAAGAAGTGGTAAAATAGCGCGAGGCGAGATGCATCCCGAATCCCACTCTGTAACAAACATTAAAATATAATATTAAGAATCGTGACATGTCCCAGTTTACTTAGTAAGTTATATTGATATAAAATGATTCTGTTATATTTGTATAAACTTGAAGATTGGAATAAGTAATTCCCGGCGCGTCATTTTGATACAAACTACGTAAATGATAAAGTAAACGGATGTGGTTAAATCATTGTATTGTGACACATATATATGTATTTTTAATGCATTAAATTGTCACGAAAGCAATATCTTTAACCCTTAGACAGAACACCACACTAGAAGAGGGAAAATCCGTCTATGAGGGGATAAATTATGTTTGTTATACAGTTATTAATTTGGCAACTTTTACATTTCTACATTAAGATACCATTTTTCTAAACATCGTACACGCTTATCAGTAACATTTAATCAGGTTGCAATTCAATTTATAAGATTTATATACTACTAGTAAAACGTAGCATACCAGTCACTGATAAACCTCATATTAGTGAATCGGAATGCAAATGTATTAAATCAGCGATCCTTATCTAGGTGTCGAGAATAGGGGTGCAACATTGATGTTGATATTTTCAAAACATTGATTTTATATAGACACACGAACATATTTCGTAAAAAAAAGAAACATTTTTGAAACCTGATGTTTATTATCGATGTGCTTGATGAGTTGTTGTGAATGAAAAGAACCATAATCACAATTTTTTAAAAAGTCAAAATATGAAATAATATTGCATTATTCCACTGTCAATACATGTGTTCGAATAAAGCGAGCAGTGATTATAACATCCTCATCCCGTAGACTATCTTCAGCCCAAGAAATGCCCCATTTTTCTGGCATTTCCTACGTATGTCCTACCGTACGCAGAGAGGCGGCAACGCAAGCACTCTAGGTGTAGGTCTCTCACCTTCCTGTACCCATTTGAGGAAGTTGTGACTCACTCCATAAGACCCTCGGCGATAGTTTTCAGGTTTAGTTTCGCTGTTATTCTTTTACTTTCTTTGCCGTTTTGTCTAAATCAGCAATTATAAATTAACAATCACGGCCACTGTCAAAACAAAATCTTCCGCACGAACTTGGTCGATGTTTCTAAACCAGGTTTTTGAAAGATGTTTTAATTTTGAACATTGATATTTGCATTCATTACTGAGCATCATTCCTTCGCTTTTCTTTCTATCCGAAACTGGGAGGGACGCGCCGATAATTCAGCGAGTTCTTCCCTAATAATGGCAGAATGTATGCATGAAAGACTGAGGGTATCAAACACACTGTTCAGTGCTATGATGTCTATTTGTCGGCTCCAGTCCGGTCAAGCAGCGGCTGTAGGGATCTCTCCTTTATCTGCAGGTCCCAATTCTTCGCGGGGTCTCAACGCACAGAAATAGTACTAGAACATAGATCATAAGCCATCCCTTGTTAGACATATCTGGATATACACAGCAATAGGATGCTAGCAATTTCTTCATTGCTCACTCGGACTCGAATGCCTTTTTCCTTTTGTTTGTGATATTTTGTATTAGTCATATCAATTATGCCACTTACACCCTTTTCTTCCGCTTCATTCTATCATTCCAAGCATAATATCCTTTTCTAGGGATTTTGTTCTACTCACAGTATGTCCAAAATATTTTATTTTCCATTTTTAGCTTTGGCTTTTTGAGAAGTTCTGTTTTCTTTTTAAAATTTCGGCGTTTATCTTTGCCCTCCCATTGTACGTTTAATATTTTCTTCCGTGTCCATACTTCAAAAGCATCTTCCTTTTTCGGCCTATCTCAATGTTCAGCTTTACACCACACAACAGGATTAAAAAACCATTTTCTCGATTATTTGGATTTTGGTCTTACGCAGGGCTTGATTTCTAACGGAACGGCGTTCCTGTATCTCGCTGATTCATTCTCGCTATTACATTATATTATAAATATATAATTATTTCTCTTAAATTAATAAATCATTTTAAGCGCGTTCCGGGACCTAAAATTTTAGAAATCAATCACTTGATATGTCTGCATATTTTATGAATTTGTGTAATTTTCTTTCCGCTGCTTTTTCTAAAATTATTCCTCTCTTTAGTTTTTCTGTACAGTATCCCGAATTTGTTATTGTAATTCATAAGTATTTAACTTCGCCCGCCATATCACTTCTCCGTGGATGTTCAGGCTTCCTTTTTTACCAGTTGACATAAATGTTGTTTTCTTTAAATGTAAGTTCATAGAATATTTAAATTTTATAATAATAATAATAATAATATATTTAGCTATCATTATTACATAATTCAGAATTAAGTACAAATAAAACATCTGCACAATTTTGATGACATAAAATTTTTGCGTTTTCTCGAAAAGAAGTAAAGTGGACATGTCACGTTTTGAATGTTGCTCCTCATTTCGCGTCCTTGTAGCAGCCCAGTGCCGGCAGGGCACGCTCTCAAGTCACCCCTTTTGAGCTGGAAGCAGGGTCGCACCTCTGGCACACTGCTGTTCTAATAGCGTGACTTTTCTGACCTCTGCAGACATCTCGCCGCGTTCTTCGGCGGGCTGCGTGTTACACTAGGGCAATTCGATATGCCCAAGCGTAGGAAGAGGGCGGTGAGTAGTTTTCAGTGGGCGGAAACATTTGTGCAATGACGAAGTGGAGATTATATTTACTATAAGAATTAGTGGAATCATTGCGTTTCCTTAATTATTAGCGACCGAGTGTGTGTGTGTATGTGTGTGTGTATATATATATATATAAACAAAATTATAAATTAAACAATTAATAACAATTATGAAAGTATATTTGATTAATAAAAATTTTGTGAGATATTATTAACTAAAGTAACTTATTTTGTCAAGATGTATGAATGGGGAAACTATTGTTTTTTATTGAAAATACCGGTATAACGTTTATTGACGTCCATACCGGTAAAGACGTCAATAGAGTTATTTTACTAGTATATAACAATAAAGGTATTTGAGAAAGGTATGAAAAATACCGCTATTTTTACCAGTATTCAATACCTTTTCGGTCGCTGTTCACTAGCAGAATCAAAGCAAAAAAAACTATCCTTGTTATCTTCTCTTCATTTGTATTTACAGTATTTCAAGTATTTCTTTTTAAAAACATCTATTTTATGTATTTAAATATATCTTCAAAGATATGCTAAAAACTCAAAATAAGAGTTTTAAATACAAAATATATATTTCAAAGACAAGTATTTAAATATTGCTCAACCCTCTCTATAAACTAGTATGTGCGATCAGCAGTGTATAATCTCAGTTCCCAGCTTGAGCGTAGTACTAATACATATACCACGAGTAAGTCGGAAAATTTGTAGAATAAATTGCAAAATATGGACATAAATATATAAGGAAAACGCTAAATAAAAGAATATGCAAAATCAGATTTTCCTGCAATATATAACATCAAATTTCATTAGAAGTAATTTAGTACAATTACACTGTGTAAGTATCCATACAATACAATTTCAAATAAAAGCTAGCGATGATACATCCCCACTTTCTGGCATTATTTCTAAATTTGCAATTTTCGAAAATTGATAGAGTTCAACGAAAATTGTAATTCTCTTAAGCGTCCCTTCTATCCATGGAAAAAATTGTTGTGATTTTTTAGATTTTTTAATATATACATCAATTTCATTCTTAAATTACTCTAAAACTACGCGGTTTTGCAATAAACTTACATGACCTTTGCAATCTTCGAAAATACGGCGGGGTGGGCGAAAATGAGACCACCATCATATTTGTATCGTCTTTAAACAAAAAAATTGGGGCTCTTTTTGAGAAAAAGTTACAATTGTTTTAATTGCCTATACTTCGCCGCAAATTGCACGAAAACTTTCTCAAATGTTTCAAAAATTAAACTTGATCTTATTTTCAGATCTATCAGAACAGATTTCAGTAAGGAAAAAATATATCATCAATATTATAGTTGAAGGAAGACGCTCCAAAATTGCACGTTAGCAATTTTCTAAACATAAGTGATGTCACAAACACCATAAACACATTTCTCTGCCATCTGTACGTAACACGAGGACAAAATTTAATCAAATAATTTGGTGATGGTTTGAGAAGATTTCGAAAATGATTTGAGGCTTAATGTAAAGGACCCTCAAAATTAAAATATCCGTTTGAAACTCCCAAAGGATCAGAGTTCTCTCAGGTACATTCAGGAAGATCAATTTTGGGGAAAATTGGCAGAGCGGTTTGGGCGTTAGCGTTGACCATAAACGGACAGACATGTTTTGGTGTCAATCGATTTTAGGTATCAAGGACACATGTATTGTATTTTTCGCTAGACCACGAGTTGAGAAGTAATGTAATTTTAGCAAGAGGATTTATCCACTTTACTTTACCAGGGCCCGACAATAGATTTTCCGGTATCCGATAACATAATTTGTCGGAAAGTAGTTTAAAATTAACAACAAAGAAAACAATTTTAAAATTTAGCTTCCGCGATTTTACTTGGGAAAACAGATTCATCAGGTGAAGTCTATCAAGAAGACAAACGCCGTTTTGAGATCAAAAATCGAGTCGCAAGATAAAGAGCTCATTACGTAATCTCGCTCATACTTTCTGGTAGAGGAAGGATAACGGAAGATCTTAGAAGTAAAATGTATGTAAAATAAGATGTTATGGGCATAGAATATTGGTGATATCTACACAATTAATTCCATTTTTTTTTTGAAATCAGTTTCAAATCGGAATCGATATTTTGAGTACCGTCTCAAATAATTGTTTGATGTATTCGAAGGAAGACGGAAATATTTAACAAGATATATAGTTTTATACGACTATTACAGATGATACGAGACCGTTTGGCTGTGTTACAGCATCACTAGTTTGACACGTGAAGAAAAATATATTGAGACTGAAAGGACTGACTGCCCAGCTTGCCTGTCTGAAGTTCGGCCTCCCGTGCCGCAGGCGGCCGGGTTGGTCGTTCGTCCGCGCCCAGGCGGGTCGGGTGACGCAGGAAAACGGGGAGGGGATCAGGTAGTTTTCCGAAATTTCACTTTAGCCGCTCCTATTCATCCGATTTGCATGATTGACACGGCGTTGGATTCAGGAAGCACGTCGCCATCGCGCTAAGCCACATTTTTAATTTCTTCCCGGAACTATGGGAAAAAGTTTTCAAATTTTTTGAAATCTTTTTGAAAAACAGGGATCGTAGCGTGAATTCTATTTTAAAAAGGAGTCCAATGTCGTTTACAGATCGAAAATCGGACAATTTGTTTAGACGTTATCGGTCTAGTAAATTTTGCTTATTTAAGTGCTGCCACGTGGTGGCGACAAATGGAACTAGTGTCGGTACATTTAGCCTTAAGGAGCTCATCACCAATTGCAAGAGATGAATGAACATAATACAATATCTGAATCATAACGGGAGCAGACTAACGTAACTTGCTTCTAACCTACAGAGCTATCATCCGAAGTAAAATAGACTACGGATATATACTATATAACAAAGCTAACAAACAACTACCAAAAAAATTGGACCCAATACATAACTCTGGGCTCAGTTATGTACTGGTTGTTTTCACACTACGCCAACAGGTAGCATTCTTATAGGAGCTTCAGAACCTAACCTTCAGTTTCGTAGGGATTATTTGACCATCATGTATTTAAGCAAAACCTCGTCATCCAACAACAATATAACTCTTAATGATATTAACCCATTAATTACAGCTCATAATAGCCATCTGATATCATATCCAAAAACGTTCTACAAAATATCTAGACATCATTTGGGACTATAAAATCTTACTTTGACATTGGAAACAGACAGAACCCTAAATATCCACCAGGGTCACATAGAATCTAACGATTGATAACTTTCCAAAGATTATCCCAACTCCAACCTGGCAGCTTTTGATGAGGACCTCATTCTGCAAGAAATATTTAACAAATATCAAGATCACCACCTATACACATCCAAGACACATCAAACAGGATAGACTCTCTCTGCTCTGCCTGCCCTGCCCTGCCCTGCTCCTGCTCCTGCGAGAATTATCCTACAGAGACAGAATTCACCTCACTTACAGACGTAGATAGTCGAGTAATTAAATTAAAATAATTTACACGTAATCTTTTACAATATTGCAATCGTAGAAGGAAGCCAGATAGCTTATTCATGTAAAGAATTGTAAAAACTATTTTTTCATTTTCTATTAACGATAATATTTGTTCTTCTAGTGTGTTTTCAATTTATTGTTTAATCGTTTTCAAATTGTTCAAAACCAAAATTAGTAAAAGAGTTATTATTAATAGTACGTTCATTGCTTAAGGACATTTTTTGCTGGCTAAATTATATAAAGTAATAATCTACGTGAAAGTGAAACAACGTCTTGTCAACGTCTTTCATCCACTATTCAAGTGACAATTTCTTTGAAAGTGTATGTAAAGGGTATTTTGGTATGTGATTCTTTTTCAGTATTTTGTGTTTCCATGTATTATTATCTTATGTACATGTATTTTATTGTGTTTTTGTGAAGTGAAGGGTAATATAATTTTATGTAAAGTGTTTATGCGAGTGTTGAAACGCAACTGCTGTTGTTAGGTAGTCACGTAATTGCTAAAGGTAGAGCAAGTGAGAGAATTTTCAATGCAATATGTAAATACTAGATAAATTGTATTCAAATATTCAACAGAATATATCTAGAACTCTGTTCAAAGTTAAACGATTAACATGCCTATGTTTCTTGTATTACAAAAAGCAGGTTAAAAGACAGACCCATTCCTGTAGGGCAGTTAGGACATATAAAACCATTCCTAATTTTGGTGTGACATTGTCATAACAAGTTACAGGTCAAGTAATACTACTAGGTTACTTGAGTGACCCGCTGTAGGCTTTCAAGTGAATATAGTGAAAAGGTAGAGCGGTCACAACTGTTCAGCTGCAGTGAATTGACACATTGAAACTGAGACTATCAGTATTAACAAATCGATTGACCAGATACAGAACTAGCAGAAATAGGAGGAAAGATAACATTTTGTTTGAAAAATCTGAAAAGAATTTTTACAGAAACCTGGGAAGAAAGGAAGAAGGCAATTACAAAGGAGTATATCGAACACGAGAGCAGGTGAATAATTTTTGGAGTAAGCAACTTTCGGATCCAGTGGAATGTGATGTGAGAGTGAGCTGGATTGGAGAAGAGAAGAAACGCTGTGAACATATTACTAAGACGCATTACAAAATTTACAACTGAACAAGTCAGTGAAGTAATCAAGAAACTATTGAATTGGACAGCTCCAGGACCAGATAAAATTCATACTTTTTTGCATAAAAGATCATTGTGCTCTCACCAATGGCTGGCTGAATTGATCAATGATGTCATACAACAACCAGGTAAGATGCCAGAATTTCTTACGCAGGGAATTACATATCTGATACCCAAAGACCCACAAAAACAAGAAGATCCAACAAAATACCGCCCTATTTCTTGCTTATCAACTATGTATAAAATCATTACATCGTGCCTTTCACAACGGATATACACCCACTGTAGAGACAACAATATTATTGTAGTCCAGCAGAAAGGCTGTAGCAAAGGCTCCGTGGATTGTAAAGAACAATTAATCATAGATTTAGTAGTGTGTGGTCAAGCATATGCAAAACATCGCAACTTGTTCATGGCGTATATTGATTACAAAAAAGCTTTTGATTCTGTGCCACATACCTGGCTGATAAAAATACTTAAGATATATGAGGTTGATACAAAGTTGTCTCTTTCTTGGAAAGTGTTATGTCGAACTGGCAAACAAAAATTATCTTAAGAACTCCTGTTGACATCCAAACTGATACATACAATGTGCGAAGAGATATTTTTCAGGGAGACTCATTAAGTCCCCTCTGGTTTGTCATCTGTATGAATCCGCTATCTAATCACTTGAATTCCACTAAATGTGGTATTGGAATTAAATTGGGAGCAAGAATGATTTATCGCATAAATCACCTTTTATATATGGATGATTTGAAGATATATGCTTCGACAAAATCTCACTGAACAACTATTGAGTATTGTAGAATCATTTTCAAAAGTATTAAAATGGAGCGTGGCCTGAAAAATGTCAGACATTGAATATTATAAAAGAAAACTCCTAGAGGAGCCTTTGAACTTGAAAATAAACAGTTGATACAAGCGATGTCTGCTGAGGAACGTACAGTTACCTGGGAATGAGACAGGTAAGGCACATTGACCAAGGTAAAATGAAATATGAACTTGCAGAGAATTCAACCAAAGAACCAGAAAGCTCCTGAAAACAAAGTTGAATGGAAGAAATATCATAAGCTATTAACACCAATGCTGTCCCAGTCTTAAACTACTCATTTGGCATTATTAAGTGGAGCAAAACGACATTGAGAACTTACAACAGAAAATGAGTTTTAATGACAAAAGCACGCATGCACCATGCAAAATCTGCAGTCAACGTGTAACACTGCCGAGAAATATGGGGGGAAGAGGACTCACAGATTTTGAAAACCAACTTTGTCAGCAAGTGAAGAGCATGAGAATGTATTTCCACTCTGCGGCAAATACATAAAAAATGTATAAAGCAATTTGTGAAGCAGATGTCTATACTCCGATAGAGCTGTCGCGACAGGATGTTACGATTTCTCATGCAATGACGGCCAAAGAGAGATTTATGGCTGGCCAAAGCTTTCATGGAAGACATCCACATAAAATGAGCCATGTCGATATGAAGCATCGAACTACTGGCTTATATCAGTTCCAGAAACTGAAGGGTTTATGTTGGCTATTCAAGATGAAGTTATTCCAACGCGTAACTATTTGAAGCAATTGTTAGAGATGGCAATGTGCAGAATGAGTTATGTCGTTATGGTTGTCCAACAGTGGAATCAATTCGTCATCTTACCTCGGTTTTACATTTGGCGGGCAACGAGTATAAACAGCGACATGATTCAGTGGCCAAAATTTTACATCAAGCGTTGGCTCGGAAATGTCGTCTTCTGACTGAAGATAAGATCCGTACTTTAAGTAGCAACTTGTGAGTGTTCTGGAGAATGTAGAGTGGCGCTTGTATTGGGATAGAACTATCTTAACAGACCAGACGGTGATTCACAACAGACCGGATTTGGATGTGATTAACAAGTGTGAGAAACATGTCAGGCTTATTGATGTTTCTGTCCCAAATACTGGCAACATTCAAAGCAAATACACAGAAAAAATAAGTAAACATGCAGATCTTGTTGAATCCGTTGAGAAACCGTGGACTATGGAAAGAGTCAACATTATCCCGATAATTGTTTCAAGCACCGAGTCATCCCTAGGAGTCTGATGTGGTCTTTAAGCAACTGGGTTAGAATGAAGACCTGTACAAACTCATGCAGAAGGCAGTTGTTATTTCAACAAGGATAGTGCGGAAATTATTATTATTATTATACCGGAACGTATTATAAATTTTTAAAAAAATAGATGTATTGTTCTTTAATTTCATATATCTGTACAATAATTCATTCAAATATATCAATAAAACGAGAAAATGAAAGGATAATAATAAATAATAATAATAATAATAATAATAATAATAATAATAATAATAATAATAATAATAATAATAATAATAATAATAATAATAATAATCAGCATTTCCAACGATATGAAACACCTGTCAAGTTGGAACCATTCCTTCTTGAGGGAAAATAGAGTTTATTTTAAAGTGTAATAAATGTAAATATTTCTACTTTATCAAAATCAAAGTTTTTGGACTTTTTTTTAAAATTTAAAACATGATTTTTGCATTCGGTTTATCGGTTTTATCGTAAATGTTGCTGTTTGCAGGTTCTGGAGTTCGTGGATGAGCATGGGAACGAAGTTCTAAATTTAGGCTCGTTTACATTGCTCCCAAAACCCGTCGTTCGGTTAATTCTGGCACGCGATGAACTGCGAGCGGATGAATTCAAAAATTTCAAGTGATAAATCTTTCTCTGTTCAATATTCAGGTAAAACAATACATCCATTCTCATGCATTAGCTTTTCCTTTCTTCCTATTTGTGCACCACCGTAATCATAATAAATGTCTAGAACTGATTTGAATTGAGTTATTTGAAGGACATGCCCTTCGTAATACTACGTGCTGTGATGAATATTAAATCATAGGTTAAATTTTACTCTAGCGAATTATAATCTTTATTATAATTATTATATTTATAATCTTATATTATAATTTATAATTTAATTTATAATCTTTCACAACATACGTCATTTCAATCAATGTTAGAACAATGTCACTACCTTCAAGGCTGTCGTAAACAATGTGGTTGTGTGTCCATTGCTCGTCACCACATCCCCAATCGCCACGCAAACATAATAAAGAGAACAAAATATAACTATTGAATTTGACTGTGTTCGTCTCAAATTTTGTCGATGAATTACAGTTGAAATATTAACAATCTTATCGCCATAATCCAAATAAGGTTTTAGCCGCTCAATGGAATACAGTTCATAAGAATTAAACGCGCTGGGAGCTCGTGTACTCAGTATTAACAAAGTTCAAACATGAGTTACAAGTACTTAAGCTTTAACAAAATACGTAGGATAAATCACAGAGTTAGCAAGTTTCAATTAGAAAATATGTGTAGACAACATCTCCAACATTATTGAAACAGAGATGATTCCAAATACAAAGTAAGAGTCATGAAGTCTCAGGTTGTTGACTTATACCTTCGGAATATTCAATTGGTCACTATATTGGAATATTCAATTGGCTTATAATCAAACAGATTTATATGCAATATTCTCTCTCAACACAAAATACATTATTCTAAATCTGCAATTGACCGCCTCTACATTTCCAGGAAGACAGACGAATACGAGATCTCAAAACATTATGCAACCGTCAGGTAACAGGACTGAACAAAGAACTTCAAAACGCTGTTTGAACGGTCGCCTCTATACGAGTCATAGTATGATGTGACAAAGGTTACACGCCCTTAAATTTAAGCAACAATGAATTATACCCTGACAACACATCAGTCAAGAGAAGATTGCAGGAATGGAAGTGCAAACCTCTCAATGGTAGATTTCCATAGGCACTTGAAGGGGAGACAACTACGTTTCGGTGTGGTTGCTCAGATATTTGGTTTTATGTATAGGGATACTGAGGGATTCATGCATGCAATACAATACCAAGTTATTGCAACTAATGCCTAAAATGTACATAGAAAAATTTGATGTTAGTGACAAATATAGAGTATCGTCAGAGACAATTGATCACCTGATCTCTGGGTGCACAAATCTGGCCAACACACAATATAAGCCCGGACATAACCTGGCAGTAAATATTGGATACGAAGCACTGGTAAACCTACATGGGCTTCTAGAAGATGAAGAAATCAGCCCTTATTATGAACACAAAGCAGACTCGTGAAGGAAAGTAATAATTTCAAAACATGTTTCAACAGAACAATAAATACGTAAGTGTTACGTTATAAATACATTAATAACAATAAATACGTTAATAATGAAAGTAATTCGCCAAATAAAACATTCTAATAAGTAAATTTCAGGGATGAAAGTATTATTACTGATGATTCATACCCTGCAGATCACAACCTCAACAAAGTAAAAACGGAAAAATATCATAATACATACTTCTGATATCTCAGAACAGAATACAAAGAGACACAACTTTGATTATGTTGATAGTACACCAATAGCCATAACAGAAACTTGCCTTGCTAATAAAAATCTAAACCATTGGTAAAATCTTCTAGAATTTCTTGCAAAAATTTCCTTGCAAAATTATTTCCAAGGTGAAAATCAGGCATTCTTGATACTTGACGGATGACTTGCACTTAACCAGTATATATCTAATGCCGAGAATGTGGCATACTCAAATGATCCTTTAATCCCAGATAAGAAAACCTCGATGATAATAATAATAATAATAATAATAATAATAATAATAATAACAACAACAATCGAGAGGGTGCTGGTCCATCTCCAGATACTTCCGCGAGGTGGCGAATAGAGGAACGCCTCCTAGAAATGGAGGGCACTGGCGGACCCACGAACACGGACACGGACGGGGAAAATGGGGCGGAACATGTGAGAGGGAAGAATCTCACGGCGGACCAAACCAGCATCTGGATTTTGGGTTAGCGATCCACCTTCCAGCGAAGGAAGTTGCAGTGAAGATGAGAAGTGAAGCCTTGGCCTTGACTGGCTTCAGGACTGCCCCAGATGAGAAATGCGCCAACACCATACCATAATGACCACGCACAGCGAACTGCAGGACGCGGAGAACACTCAACAGCACAGCCTTTATAGGCTAGACCTCCTTGACGAGAACTACTCCAAGATGAGAAAACACTGGAAGAATAAAATGGATTTGAGAAATGAATAGAGGAATAGTGCGTACATTTTATTATGCCAATTATTATTATGAATGCCAAGATGGACCGCTCCCCGCATGTAGATACCTTTTCCGCGGAAAATATGGCAGAAAATATCCAGAGTTATTTATGGGAGAGCAGAATGTAATTGACAGATGGAATGCAATCACACTGCTCAACAAAAAACAATTTTTTCACTTGCCTAGGATATTGCAACAAATTTACAGTAAATAGGGTATGCTGAATCCAGATATGCCATTAGTCTCATTGAATTGGCTCTAGTTTCCGTGCTACGGGCGTTGTAATGAATGATACCATCACAAAACTCCCAACATTTAATGCAATAATCTATCTTTATAGTACATACACCGTTGTTTTTCATTTTAAACATTGAATATCGCATTATTTTCAGAATACTCTGATTGAGCTTCGTCTTATTAATACATCGTTCGTTACAGAACAATGAGTTCTTCAAGAAGATGTTGTTTAAATGACCCTAATGTATTTTGCTACATTTGTGGGGAATATACGCAACAAAAACAGAAAAAAAACATTACACTCTTTATAGAATAAACATATGAAGGATATTTTGGCGTAAAACTGGGTGAACAAGATAAGTCGTGGGCTCCCATATGGACTGCAAAACTTGTGTGGAGTGTCTCCGTCAGTGAAAACTGGAAAACTGAAGAGTTTAAAATTTAGTGTACCGATGGTATGGCGAGAGCCCAAAAATCATCAATGGTTGTTATTTTTGTGCTGTAAATATAAAAGGGTTCACTCGTTATAAGAAGAACAGGGAGTATCCTAATTTGGAATCTGCAAGGCGACCTGTACCACACGGACCTAATGTTCTCATTCCATTGTTCACTAAACACTGTGGAATTTCTGTGTCAATAGTGAAGACATAAAATCACTGTTGCTACAAGAACAGTTTTCCCAAGAAGAGCTCATTGATTTAATACGTGACCTCAGTTTTCCAAATGAAGCAGCTGAAATTGTAGCATCATGACTAAAAAGAAATGTCTGACACCAGAAGCGAAAATAATATTTTACAGGACAAGAGAGGCAAAACTCCTACCATATTTCAGTGAAAATTGAGACTTTGTGTACTGTTCTAACATTCCTGGACTACTTGTTAATATGGTCGAATTTCAGAATATCGACCTGAAGACTGAGGGCTTTTCATAAACAGTTCCACTCGAAGTTTAAAGTGTGTTTTACTGCACAATGGAAGTGATATCTGTCAAATCCAATTGATCACTCGACAAAAATTAAACAAGAATATGATAATATCAGAATGGTCTTACAATACATTTGCTATCATGACCACATGATATCTATATGCGTATTTTTTAAAATGGTCAACTTTTTACTCGGACAACAAAGTGGATACACAAAGTACTGTTTTGTCTGCGTGTGGGATAGTTAAGCAAAGGAGCAGCACTGGAAAAAGTGCTGGAAACCAAGGAAAATATATCAAAGTGCAGCAAAGATTGTGAACGACCTATTGGTTGCCAAAGAAAAGATAATTCTCCCTCTCCTGCACATAAAGTTGGGTTTAATGACAATTTGAGATAGCATTAAACAAGGATGGCGATTTCTTCAAATATATTAGCAGATTTTTCCCTAAATTAAAAGCTGGCATATTTGAGGGACCCCAAATTTGTAACTTGATGAATGATACAAATTTCACAAGTTCCATGATTGATACTGCATCTTCTGCTTGGCAAAGCTTTGTCATTGTTGTCAAAAACTTTTTCGGTAATCATAAAGTAGCAAATTATGCAGAACTGGTGCAAGGCTTGTTTTTAAACTTTCAAAATTTGGGTGCAACTATGAGCGTTAAAGTACACTATCTTTATAGCTATCTTGACAAATTTCCCGAAAATCTTGGCATATGAGTGCGGAACAAGGCAGCGATTCCTTCAAGAAATAAAGGTGATGGAAGAAAGATATCAGGGCAGATGGGATATACACATGATGGCAGACTACTGCTGGAGCCTCCAACGAGATTGACCTGATTTGCTACATAAAAGGAAATCATACAAACAATGTTTTCAAACAATTAATTGTAATTTGTTTCCAGGTGTAAAAGTAAATACAATGAATCTATTATTAATACGTATTTTAAAGTTTGTTTCTTATAAATAGGCATATTTAGTTTCATTTTTCAAGCTTTATGAAAAGCCTGTGCTCAAAATAATATTTTATCGATGTGATTTTCATTATCTCAAAACTAGAGCCAATCTACCAAAACCAATGCCATATTTGGAATCTGTTCTTCAAACATACCCAAACTTCAACTTGTTTGGTAAGAATATGTGTGTTGAGCAGTGTAACCAGACATGATTATTTAACACAGTGAACTGGTGAATATAAAAGGAAGTTGGAGGTCTCTTCACCAGCAGGAAAAAATCAGTAAAGACATTGTCTTATGAAGACCTCCAAATTATGCAGGCTTGAGCACAGACATATGCACGGAAAACGAAGATATCAGTCTTAGTATAGATATCAGTATGTCTTTCATTGCTAATTGAACACTTCCGTGGTACAGAACCAGCTTGCCAATCATTCATCCACATACTGAGAAAAAAAGACATCAGAGCTGAATGCTCAGAATACTTATTAAAAATTGCAGGAGGAAGAGGTGCAAGAGACCTCCTTCCAGCATAGAAGGAGAGACTCGAGAATGCAGTAGATTAACTCCAGTCTAAGGCTGACACCATTAGAGAAGTCATTAACAACAACTGAACCATGAGGTAGTCAGAAAATAAACCACTCTTGCGACAAAAGCGGAAATATATATAGAAGCACACAAAGTTCTTGGAAGCTTGAATCTCTACTAGATACTTTCAGAAGAAGTCAGAAGCAATGAAATAGACTCCGCAGATACAATTATCTGTCCAAAAGCAAAAGAAAACAACGGCAATTTTACGAAACCGTAGGAGCGTCTTCCAGTCACTCGGAGGGAAATAAAGGCAACCAACTTGCAACATTCACTCCAGATGGAAGCACTGAAGTCAAAGAGGTTTGGAGGGCGCGATGGGTCGACCCGAAGGAATAAAAATAATACGAGGAAATTACTAAGAGGACCTCGCTTTAAAAATAAAACAACTGGAAACTGCAAAATGTGACAACATACCCTCTTATTTCGGCTGAACGTGTAGTTTCGAAAATACTGAGGAGAAATAAAATGAGACTAGATTAAAGAATTCTGAAGTGTGGAAACCTAGACAGAAAACAAAGATTATGCAAACATCTCTTATAGTATGCAAGTTCTTGAACGGATGAGCATTAAAATCAATGAGCCAAATGGATAGAACAATAACTATAATGAATCTTAACGTGCCTTGTCCTACCAATGTTCACTCCTGCTCAGAAACGGAGCTAATGTCAGTCTGCCAACGCCTGGCCATCCCAAGGATGTTAGTCCGAGTGACCCACAACCGGCAGTCGCTCAAAGCCATCATCAGATATAGAAACGGAAAAGGTGGTGAAGTAGTGTTTTACTACGCAAAATAGGGAGCTCAGAATTAAACGTTTACAAGGCATGAGGAGAGCCCTAGATTCAAAAAACTTGCCAGTCAACGATGATTCATACCCGGTAGTGGAAGATTCACTGCAGAACTTGCTGACATTAGGGAATTGGAAGTACGAGTATGTTCTTCGATCGGACTATCCACATGACGGACATGTAAAGCATCTAATATCCTAAAAGCGATGGACCTGTTGAAGGTTCATCACTATCGAACAAAACTGCCGACAGTGGTGAAAATTCATCTGGCTATGAATCACGTGATATTGACATAATGCAAAATCTCCTTCGAGGTAAGGTAGAACGAGTTCGATTATTACCATCCGAATCTCATGGAAGGTTGTGAGAATATAAAAACGAGCGTACCCGTGCGAGAACCCTCGCATGTGAAACCCGACCCTGTTCCTATTTTTCCATTTCCATATGAAGCCTGTAATATACGAGCATATTTTCTTCAAGTCCCTCTTATTACCGCGCATGTTTTCTTGAGCACTCCTTCGCTAGTTGCGAAAGAAGTAGGAAGATTGAGTTATTTTGACAAAGGAATTTTGCATCAATTTGTATTTCATTTTCAGTGCAAAATAGTTTCTAATACACGGAGCGAACATATCTGGTTATCAAATTTGTCTATTTCGCTCCTGCTAACATTTATTCTTAATTAGGTAGATGAATAGATGGACGGACGGAGGGACGGACGGAGGGACGGACGGACGGAAATTTATTCTGGGCAGATGATACCCGGTGGCAGAATGCCTTCACTTTCAAATAAAGTTGGCAAAGGAATTTGTTGGTAGGTATTCCGGAGCTCAAGAAAACGTGTGCGTATAATATCATCCGTCACTTGTCATATGTCTCCTTCTAACGGATAACAATAAAATACACCCTTGTCAATACAAACCATTCTTATTTAACGTTACTACCGAGAAGAGAGTACACCCTGTAATTCAAACCCGTAAAACACTCACCAGAATCGTTGTCTGTTGGACTGTAGTAATATTGTACGACCAACAAATTCAAACTGATCGCACGATAGCGCAAATAAGCCAGATATAATTACTCAGATTTTGAGGAAAAAGCGTTCTTGTAGATGTTGCTGGGTCGTGCGATCAAAACGTCGTAATCAAGGAGAGCAGAGACGCGTCTTAAATACAAGAGTTTGGAATACGAGATTAGCCGAATGTAGGGCATAAAGCACAGGTCCTCCCGATAGTTATCGGGCTCCAGGTTTGTTCCGCAAAATTGGTGAAGACCTGGGCTTAACTACCAGATCAGTCAAAAAGTGCTAGACATTGCTTTCTTTGGAACACTCCACATTTCTCCTCAAGTCCCTAGGGGCACCGACAGTTTCTAGATCTGCTCCTTAGAAGCTGATTGCAACCAGGAGTAGATTATATATTCAGCCGACTCAAAACATTTTTGCCGTGCAGTGGAGGAAGAATAATAATAATAATAATAATAATAATAATAATAATAATAATAATAATATAATTAACGGTATTTATTTCTTAATGTAAAATTGTCTCTTAACAATGCAAGATGTACACAATGGAACAAATCTCACTCACTAAAATGAATTCTGTGTACCACAAGTGTCTAATAATCATGCTTCGATATATAAGTATGTCCGTGTGTAAAATGAGTGTAAAATTCATGAATGTAAAATTACTTAGACGCCAATGAACTTCATAAGTCGATGAACAGAGAATGATGTTTTTTAATCATACTTTTCTTCTCTACGATAAAGACCATATTAATATGTATTTTCTGTTATATTTTACAGGCAGCTCTCATGTGGTGCAAGAAATGCTGTGACAACAACCCCAACACGACGTTGAAAGACGTCATTGCCAACTTTCTCGAGTATATTCAGTTTCACAAGATTCCTGCCAATGTACTGATGAGAGATTCATCCCCTGGGCCTGGTTCCATACAGCATCATTATGAATGCACTCGCCTACCAGGTGCCAATTTCTCTTGTATAAAGTGTGACATTCCATATTGTTTGCAACTGACTTCTAGAAAATTGTTTCTCAGAAGGGCACTATTCAGTTCTTTTCATTTTCTATCTCTTTATTTGAATTCATTGGTTTAACAAGAGCCATGGGAATAACATCTGCCAGAGAGTACTAAAAGTGACATGTACAGCACAGAGAGCATTTAATAGTCCCAAACAGTTCCCAATTGAAATAAGATGAAGTCTAGATTAGTTTTGTACCAGAAAAAATGCATCAATGACATTCACATGTGCTAGCTTTCTCTCCTCGATTCTTTATACAGTTTAGAAAACCAACAAACAACTTTCATATCGCAATAATTGTCAATCAACAATAAAAGTTTAAACTTCAGCGATTTAAAACTAGTGGTGCTACAACAGCAAATACTTTTCGCTTTACTTCTAAATTTTGCGATTTTCGAAAGTTCAAAAGTTCAACGAAGATGAGACCCGCGCCATTCTTTTAAACATTCCTTCTTCTATCCGTTAAAGAAGTTTCAGCGCTACCGTTGACCATACACAGACAGCCGGATACAGACGTTTTGTTGTCAACCAATTATTCGATATCAAGGCCCCAAAAAACATGAATTCTGGCTATATCACGTGTCAGAGGAATTTCTATCTATATGTAGGCAATGTGATTTATCCACTTCTTCGTTACCAGGGCCCGGCAATAGAGTTTTTCTGTCGAAAATTCACCGTTTTCCGGCGCACGATTATATAACTTTCTCTTCTTACGAAATACCTTCGTAAGGGCAAAGTGTAAAATTGTTGTTTTCTTTGTTGACCCAAACTCAAGAGTGAATTAATGAATCACATTTTCAAAACCTCCTCCAGGACACACCGCCTTAAAGTAACACTGACCGTGTGGGCGAGGAGGTTTGCGTGCTCCAATGAAGCCGAGGGCATTGCAGGGGTAGCATTGTTGGTCAATTGGCGAATAGATTAGCCCTGCTACCGGTGGGGTCACCCATGCTGTACAGGCCTCGGTTGAGGAGTCAGACGAAGGCTGCCTCACAACGACCCGTCTGTCCTTTCTTCAACCAACCTCCAAATCCATTCAAATCCGTCCTAAATATCTTCCCCTTCCCCGCCTGCGAGAAGATCTGATCGTCACTTTGGTTCCTTTTCTAGTGCGGCATGGTTCTACTTACTTTGTGCTATACTTTCTATCATTATATATCTTTCTATTAGGTCTCTCTTGACCCCTTGTGGTTTCGGCCTGATGCTATTAGGTTACGAGGGCTAGGAGTCATTCCTTTCTTTTTATTTTTTTATTTATTTATTATATATAATTTATTATTTATTATTTATTATTTATTATTTATTATTTATTATTTATTATTTATTATTTATTATTTATTATTTATTATTTATTATTTATTATTTATTATTTATTATTTATTATTTATTATTTATTATTTATTATTTATTATTTATTATTTATTATTTATTATTTATTATTTATTATTTATTATTTATTATTTATTATTTATTATTTATTATTTATTATTTATTATTTATTATTTATTATTTATTATTTATTATTTATTTATTTTTATTTATTTTTTATTTATTTATTTATTTTATGCTTTTCACTTTCATTTTTCTTCAGCTTCTATCTACTCTTCTCTTACCGACACTTTGTCTTTTTCTTCTTAATAATTCCCCAAGTCAAAGTGTGAAGCGATCCGTGCCGAGGGCTAGAAGTGGCGCAGGGGGCATCTGCGTCTCGAACGGAGCCTGTAGGATACCGGGCGGCCTCCACTGTAATTAGCCTCACCTATTCTTGCGGGCTCTTAATGGTGGATACTTAATCCCCTAGCTACTCGTGGACAAATAGGGATGAAGAAACAAAACAAAACTCAACCAAAAACAAAACTGAAAAATACAAAAATGCACAAAAAGAAGCAACTGATGATACATTGACAACTAGAGAAAACAACACCCCAGGCAGTAAGACATGGAAAAATGCGGAAAATCCACCCTCGGCAGCCGATTTTAAGGATTCTGAGTAAGGCAACAAAACAGACAAATCCAACAAGATTATCAAGAAGGTCAAAAATATTATAATTTATGGAAAAAAGCTCTTCAAAAAACCACCGAATGGATGGAATCGCCAAACGATGGAAAAATACAAAAGCAAATAAGAGAGTTAGAAAATAAAATACAAGCTGTTGGGTTAAAATTGAAGGTAATATAAACACTAATGAAGAGCAAACCGGTGCTAACAGCACAGATAAAGAAGAATTAGCTTAAGACACTGCCAGAGGAAGGAATCCAAATAACACGGCCAGAGGAGGAAGTGCTGTAAAAAAAAAAGAAAATATTCTCCATTATGAAGAAGTTAAATACAAAACAGAAGAAATAAGCTACTTCGGTATTAGTTAAAAACCCAAAGAATTAACGATATGTGGTATTTGTTGTCTACAAAATATTAATTAAAGAACCATGATTATCTACATTTCCTTAGTCAATTGGAGACCGATTTATAATAGGTGCAGATTTTAATGCTAACTGTAAATATTGGGGTTCTAGATTAACAACAACAAAGAGAAGGTAAAGAATTATTAAGAGCCATAAAAGTGAGTGGTGGCAAAGCTCTGTCAACAGGTAAACCTACCAACTGGCCAATCGACACCGATGAAATCTCAGATTTAATAGTTTTTAATAAAATATATCATCTAAATACCTGCAAAGTGAAGAATATCACAACTTAAGTTCAGATCATTCTCCAATTATTCTAAGAGTATATTACTATTTGATTCACAAACAAACCAAACCAGCATTAGTTAACAATCGTACGGGTGCTTTAATCTTAATCTACCAGTGCCGGCTCGTGAGTATTCGCACGTTCGCATGTGCACACCCAAATAACTGCGGTGCAATGCTTCTTAAATTTTCTTAATATGAGGGAATACAAGTCCTCTCAGAGCGTTTCGAAACATGGTATTTCAACACATGTGCCGTTCAGAAGCTGCGACTGACAGTCCGCCATAATGCCCTTCATGACAGACAGGTAGACACCCCGGCAAATGCGAACGAGCCGACGGAGTCATTGGCTCCGCGGCTGGAGGGAAAGAGGAGAACATGGTGGCTAACGCGCGGTTGGAGCACACTCCAGACCGTGCGGCTTTACTGCGCAGGCACGACCTCTGGAAGGACCTTGACATGTCGTGAAGATATAACACTCAGCTAGCACAAGTTTTTAAAAAAAGTAAGTGTGACATTGATGGAAGAAAGTGTGATATATCTCTCCACTTAAATGAGCTCTCACCCTTCCAAAAACAATTCTTCGGTAGCGTACAAAACGCAAACGCACTGCTGTGCAGTGTTGCATTCAAAAGTATTGTGTTAATCAGAAAATTATTGCACATTTTAAAGAAAATTGCAATTATAAATCCATTCCTGAGCATGTGAAAACCAAAATGTATTGTGTAAACGTATGTAGGAGGCTCCTTTTAATGCGTTTTGAGAAACCGAAGTTCAGTGTTCGTTTTCCTGTGAAGTGTGTTTGTACAACTGACAATTGAATAGTGTCGAAAATATTAAAATAACACCAATGAAAAAGTCACAGAAAAATTGCTGAAAAGAAACAGCATTTACTGACGACACAGACTTTGTGTTTCGTCAGTCAGTGTAGACAGCAAACTATGCAGACTTTTAATATTGGGTATAGAAACTTGTACTTTTAAACTTAAATTTGTACAGCAAGTTTATGGAAAATACTCCAGAGCAGAAGTGCGAGTAAAAAAGTTTCGAATAAATGTGTTTCTTGCCCTTTGAAAAACGTTCTGGAAGTGCCGAATCATGCGGTAACATGACACAAGTAGGAATATTTTGGAGGGTCCTTGCCGGGCGAAGTCGAAACGATGTTGTGGAAAGAAATGCGTCCCAAACCCCCGTTGGTGATAAAGGCATTCAACATGTTTACACGTAAGCTTCCGCAGCTCGAGTCGATGACTTCTTGGCTGTCCCGGGATTCAACATGTTATCAAACTTCTTTAGATGCCTTGTATCTAATTGTCATTATTTATGTTAATGAATATAAGTGTATGATTGTAATGTATGCCTGTATGTATGGGCATGTGTGTGCGAGTGTGCTGAGAGAGGGAGGAGAGAGGGGAGAGGGAGGAAGGAGAGAGAAGATGGGCGTTGCACACTCTAATAGTATGACCGAGCCGCCACTGTAATCTACTAATGCTTTAATCAATGTCTAGAAGAAAAAATAAATCTCTGTTGAATTAAAGACAAATGAACTAGATAACGAGCTGGACATTTTACGGAACGTATTCAGCAGTCAGCCTGGAGAAGTACCCAGAATTCAAAAAAACAATAAAGAACAATTACCCGGAATAAACCAGGAACCTTGTTATTGAAAGAGGAAAATAGAAGTCGTTGGCAACAAAAAGAGCACTATACCATAAAATCAAATACAGTAATCTGACTCAACAACTTAGAAGAAAGATAAAGATTTTAAAAACGATGCACAGTATGTATTTAAAATAATTGTCACCTGATAGGAACACTAATTATTCCCTCTGGAAAGTATCAAGAAAAATAACAAGACCTATCACTCAAGCGCCTCCAATGAGGACAAAAGATGGCAAATGGGCTGGAAGCAAGGTACAAAAAGCTGATAGATTTGCTGAGCATCTGGAAGAAATATTCCAGCCTCATGATGAGAAGAAAATGAAGTAGAAATATTTAATGAAAACCGAGACAGGAAGATAACAAAGTATTACTCTGTTACAATAACTTTAGTACAAAAGAAATACAAAATCTGAAACTTAAAAAAGCTCCAGGATTTGATTTAATAACAGCAGAAATTTTAAGAAAACTGCTGAGGTAGGGTATAATAAAATTGACATATCTTATCAATGCTCATTTGATTGAAATATTACCAGATTTTGGAAAGGGCGAAACTATAATGATATTGAAATCAGGAAAACCACCACGTGAGGCTACATCGTACAGACCGATCTCACTGCTATTTTGGCTAAGCTTTTTGAAAAATGGTTGCTCAAAAGAATGAAAGAGATTATTGAGGACAAAAGTTAATACCAGAACATCAGCTCAGATTCAGAACAATACACTCCACAATAGATCAGGTGCACAGATTATGCAGCATCATCAAAAAATCATTGGAAGAGAAAAATATTTGTTCTGCAATCTTCTTGGACGTAGCGAACCTTGACAGTCTGGTACAAAGGTTTAAACTATAAGTTGAGGACTGTTCTTCCCAAACAATATGCAGATCTTCTAGAATCTTATTTAACTGGCATGTACTTCAGAGTTCAACAAGACGATGCCTATGCAGGACCAAAGAAATTAAGGCAGGGTACCGCAAGGCAGTGTGCTGAGACCAATCCTATACCTACTGTATACCAGTGACCTCCCAAACCAGAAAACAGTGTCATAGGAACATTTGCCGATGACACTGCAATTTTAACAATAGGAAAAGCAATGAAGAAGCAACCAGAAGCTACAATCAGCAATAACTCATGTACAAAAATAGACCTATGATTGGAATATCAAATTAAATGAAAGTAAAAGTGTTCTATGACCTTCACAAACAGGCGTACTGAACACATTCAATTATATAAACAACACATGGTACCATATGCAAATACAGCAAAATATCTTGGCATGACATTGGATTGTAGCTTCGATGGAAAGAACATGTAAAGAAAAAGAAGAGAACCAAATATTAAATACAGAAAAATATACTAGATAATTGGAAAATGTTATTGCCTTTCAATATACAATAAAATATTATTTATAAGCAAATATTGAAACCAATATGGACGTATGGTGCACAACTCTAGGGATGTACCAGTCAGAGTAACACCGAAATTATCAAAGATTTCAGAACAAAGTGCTTAGAAATATCGTGCACCTTGGTGTATAAGAAATAAAGATCTGTACAAGACCTGAAAGTTGATGAAGAAATACAAGGTTGCGAGAAAACACGAAGGAAGGCTGCACCAACACGACAATCCAGAAGCAATTCTTCTCTGAACAACACATACCTAATAAGAAGTCTGAAGAGAAGAAACCTTTCGAACTTGTGTAAAGGAGGGTTGATCCGGGTTTAGGGTGGCACGGTTTCTTTGGTTCCTTTTATGATTCATTATTTCTCGCGATTCTATGTTTATAGTTGCGCAGTTCACTTGAATCACTGGTTGAGTGATCGAGAATAATTTGTTGGCATTGATTAAATTTCTTACGCTAAAGCATAAATATATACAATGTTACTACGGTCAAAGCCATATAAAGCTATACATTTTGCAATTAAAATCATTTCATCTTCATCACGAAACAAAATATCAATTCACACTTAAAATAACATTTCACGACATTAAAAAAAACTATTGTTAAAATGTGAGTTTGCTTCCTGCTTGAAATGAAATATAAATATAGTAATGGGGAAATATAGTAATTAAACAGTCTTCTATTATTCATTTAGTTGTGACTATAACAACTGAGTTATTTATGTTCAATGTTAAATGAGAATTTGTTTTGTTAATGAGAAGTCCCGAGATTGATAGTTTGTTGGCGTGGAATTGTGTTTTTTTCGCATTTCAAGTCTTCTTTAAATAGGTTTGTGTGTCTACTGAGATGGAAGGTATGAATGATGGTTTTATTTATGATTTGCGCCAAGAGGGAACTTTGAATGTGATCCACTGGTGTCAGAAAGTGAGTTTGCTTGCGTCTCGACGTGTATGTAGTGTGTGCAGGAAAGATTTGAAATTTACTGAGAGAAAGGATAGGATAGATGGTTATGAGTGGATTTGTAGAGTGAGAGGCGAGAATGCTCATAGCGTGAAAATATCTGTGCAGAAAAGTTCTTGGTTTGAGAGGAGTCACATGGAGATATGGAAGGTGCTTCTCATTACATACATATGGTGATGGAAGCAAAGGTTGAACATATATGTTTGGATGCTGGTGTATGTGAGAGTACAATTACTGATTGGATGAGTTTTTGTCGGAGTTATGTTTTGAAGTGCTTGAAGATGAAAGTCAACCACTGGGTAGAAGGGTGTTGAGGTTGAAATTAATGAGAGTAAGTTTGGTAAAGGAAGTATAATAGGGGCAAAAGAGTGGAAGGAAATGGGTGTTTGGTGGAGTTGAAGGGGTTCCACTCGGTCCTTTTCAAGGTCGTTGAATGTCGTAGCAAGGATGTACTCTTGGACATCATTAAGAATTACATCAAGCCGAAATCTATTGTGATTTTGGATTGCTGGAAAACTTATGATTGTCTTAAAGATGAAGGTTTTACCCATGTAAGAGTTAATCATTCTATTACTTTCAAGATCCTGAAACTGGAGCGCATACAAATGCTATTGAGGGGACTTGGAGTGCGATTAAGCGCGCAATTCCACGCCACAAAGTGGAAAATAATTTTAGTCATTTTTAGGAGAATACATTTGGCGAAGAAACTGTAAAACTAATAAATTCGAAAACTTTTGTAATAACATAAAAAAATTTATAACATAAGTTCAGAATTGTTATTTGTTTATTTTATTAAACATTTTAACCTTCATTTCGTCAAAACTATTATTTTTCAGAAATAAAAGAATCAAATTATATTAAATTGGAAAACAAATTAATTGCCGAACTGCGAAGAAGAAACGTGAGTTCACTTTTTATGGTATTATTTTATGAGTTGATATTTTAGTCTTAAAATGGGGGGTTTGGGGGCGATCGCCCCCCCCAATAATAAAACTTTAAGTAGCATGAATTAGTGAAATAGATTTTCTTTTAAATAATTATATTTATTGCTGTAACATCAGAACTTAACTACACGCGAGATACTACGTATAAACAAGGATTCAGTTCTTGGAGTCGATTCTCTTCTAATGAACCGAATCAGTGAATCAAAAGAACCGTGCCACCCTAAACTCGGGATTTACCAAGGGAGGTGCCAAATTGTTTTAAGAACCAAGATCTAAAATAACAGTGTATCTACATGCCCAAGAAAGTGTGTTTTTAAATTCAATTTGAAACCAAGAGGAACTAATGGGTTAGCTCTTAGAACAAAATTTTATTTCATAGTAGTTTAGGACAAAATAAAATTGCTTATTAGTCTATAAGACTAGATTGTAATGTTTATAAAAAATTTCCAAGTGGCATATATTTTCAAAGTGTTTTTCGCACTGATACTGCTTTCTAAATTGAAAAAGGTAAAATAGAAAACACGTATAAAATTTATTTTACTCAAAGTAATCGATACTAATATACACAAAATGTTAATTTCATTACTCATTTAGAGTAAAGATTTAATTATACATCTTGTACACATAAATTTTAGGCACGTCTTCCTCAGAAAATGTGTAGGTCGTTCAGAAAAATCTTTCCATACGTGATAATATTTTTGATTTAATGCGAAAAATTTGTTCTGGAGTTTCTTGTCGAATACACTAAAACTTCACCTCTTTTCCTCTCCACCCCCTTTAATTCGTTCACAAACTACTCAAATTCCTTTTACGGTTACGTCCTTTCAAACACAACGTTCACAATCTTCTTCATTCATGTCATTTCGTTCCATTTTAATTTCTGCCGTGAACACTTTATGGTCAGCACTTACATATTTTTTCAGTTCTTTGCATGAAACTAGTACTACCTGCCCTTCCTTGGAAAGGGTTACCTTGCGACATGTGGAAGACAAAATAGACTGCCGTTCGCGTACCACAAGGAAGTTATGGCCATACAAAACACATGGCACTTTAAAATAAAACACTCGCAAAACATGAATCAACATAGCTGGCACCTCGCGTATTGAGAATGATCCCAAGGGTATATACTTGCAATTTTCCGTGGATTCTATGCAAATTTCAAATCGAGTTAACACTAGAAAGCCCGGCTTTCTAATACTCGTGTCGCGGCAGGAAGTAATAAGAGCCAAAATTTATTGCTTATTTTCTTTGAAAATAGATTTTATTACATGGGAGTTTTTTTTGTTGTTTTTTTCTCCCTTTCAAAATTCAAAATTTATTGCTTATTTATCCTTGAAAATCGATTTTATTACATGGGAGTTTTTTGTTTTTTTTTTCTCCCTTTCAAAAATTCAAAATTTAAGTAGTATATGACTTGGTGTAGAGATCGCAGAATTTTGAAAATGTGCACACAATTCACTTTTCCCCATAGCACGTCATACGCAGTTTTAACTGTTTTTTTACGCAAATAAATAAATAAATACTCCTTAGAATACCCAGTGGAGTGGTTTAGACCCCGAGCCCTCAACGATACTTCTTAAAGGAAATATTGCAAAATATTTATCTTCGTAGTAAAATAATACTAAAGGTAATCTAAAATATTTCATTCGTACGTCAAGCACACTTTCTGAACTACTTACGTACAATAATTATACAATAATTATGTTCTGTTCCATTTCCTTCCTGCCAGAAGTGAGTGAAATATACATAAATTAAAAACTTAATAATCAAGTGTCTTCTATAGGAAAACTGAATGTATGCAATATTTTCTGTATTCTCAGATGTTATTTAGCAAAGATTATGGCCGATTTATTTTATTTTGGACCTTCAAGAAGCATCTCCATTTTCTATTATTTTACGTGTTGAGAACCATGATGATCAACTCCTTTTTGTTTTGTTTTTTTTCAGGAGAGCAGTTGATTTTCTGTACTAAAAGAAGTCGTGGCACATTACCACATACATTTACCTTACAAAAATGATACATTTATCCTACCATTGCTATTAATATAAATAGAAGAAACAAGCTTTTAAAATGCTTATTTATTTATTTACGTCAAAAAACGATTAAAAACTACGTATGACGTGCTATGGGAAAAGTGAATGTGTGCACATTTTCAAAATTCTGTGATCCCTAAGTCATATACTACTTAAATTTTGAATTTTGAAAGGAGAAAAAGAAAAAACTCCCATGTAATAAAATCTATTTTCAAGGATAAAACGGCTATAAATTTTGGCTCTTATCCATGTTGTCCTTCAGAATAATATTTCCTGGCGCGACAACATGGAAACGATAATTGAATAATTGTATTTCCCACTAAATTCTAGAAGACGTCACAGAAATGAAGTTACATTTATGTCAGAAGCAAAACAAGGGGCCATCTCAGCATTTGCTCAATGGATCAGGAAACTGGACGAAAAACCTGATCGAGATGGAGGTCATTGACTCGGAGGCTGCAAAACAATACTTGTTACAGGTTGTTTATACACATTTATACAGTTCAAATGGTAAATAATGCATTACGTATCATTGTTAAAATTAATATTACTTTTCTTGTGATGCTCTGTATAGTCTCTAATTGTATAGACTTTATTTAACTTTATTTAACAATAACATTATTTCTTTCTGAATTTGACAAAATAAAGGAAAAGTGGTTGGAGTTAGAACAATGATACATAGATTTTAACAATGCAATAGTATAATTCATTTTAAGATCGTCTTTGCAAAGAATTAATGCACAGTAACCTAACTTTTAAGCACCTAATCCTAAAGTATTTTGTCCACACTAGAAAACTATTGTCGTAGGAACTTTATATCTCGAAGATTTACATACGTCTATAACTGATATTACTGTAGTTTGGTTTAGGTAGCGGACAGACATAACATATTTTGTTAGATTTTCTTCGCATAGATTTCAAAGAATTGGTAACTAAATGTGTCATCACAGAAGAAAATCATAACTTCTTCAGAGCCTCTCTTGTATACAGTATGTTTTACCTTATTGTTTGGTATGCTACTCAAATTCGTTAATCTAGCTCTAACCTTATAGTCATAAAAATGAGTAGATTTCATTTGATGTAATTTAAATGGCTTGTTCGATGGACATTTAATAAAGGCCCTTAATATTATTAAAGAAGAGGGAAATTCAGGGCGTATCAAAGAGCGATCAATTACAAAATCCATTAAATCTACTTTCTGTACTGTACTGTACTGTACCTTAATTCTTGATACTTCTGTTCTATTATTTGTTCATAGTCGTCTTGTTTCAAAAAGTAGATGAATGCATGTGACATGAAGCTGTTCTTGTTTCGGGCACTGAATCGCGCCACAGGAGTAATTTTTGTTAGTGTGTATTCTGTTTTACTATTGACCAAAGAAGCCCAGCACTATCATTGCTGGACCGATTGAATACCCTCACACTATTCTGTACAATGTCATTTTTCTTACTAATATCAAGTCCCGTTAAATTATAGTTATTTTTTCTTGTAATAGAAAACAGATGTTTGGAACGGAGGACAATTTATAACTCCTGTGAAACAGAGAACAGTACGAGTTTTTGAGGCGCAGTTTCCCTTGTCCATGTTCTTCTAAGCTCGAGTAACATTTTAGTTTTCTTTTGTGCAAGAGAAACTTCTACATTATCTTTACTGATTTTATAAGTGATGCAAAGTTCACGCTGATCTTTTTTAGGTATGTGAAATTCAATGTTAAATTTTTCGTTGAAAATCTTTTTGTAAAGCCATTTCTTCTCGGGTTTCAATTTCTTTGAAAAGCACATTCAACATGCAGATCATATATTAAAGAAAAATTTATCTCAAAATATTCCTTCAGCCTGTTCTGCCTACAGTAATGCGCTGATTCCCAGAGGAAATTTTGTATGTGTTGTCTAACGATGTTTCTTTTGGTTCTCTGGAATTCCTTTGGGAGTGTTCTTGCCAGAATACCTCTATGGTATTACTGTAATTCCTTGCTTTCTCACTTTATGGAAATAAGTTGTTTTTTTTGGCTGATATCTAGTAAATAACAAATAAAACTCGTTACATCTCTAACTTAACTTGTTCACATAAAGAAATATTTAAATGAAAATATAGGAGGCCTCTTGGAATTTCTATTTTCTAGACGCACCCTTGTCTTTTCATTTTCTCTGTAGAAATTAGTAAGTTTTCATCATCTGACAAGCCTCAAAACATTTTCTGAATTGAAAGAGATTCTTCTAAAGAAATAATCGGGCTGCGTCTAAATTTACACTTATTACAATCTTTCACTAGACGAACTTTCTCAGGACATTCCTTTCAAAGGTATAGCCGAATAAGGCAGTGAAAAGTGCACCCAAACCAAATCGATAATCGCGATGCTTTCATAGAAAGAGAATACAAAATGACGTAAATTCACCAAAAAAAAAAATCAGCTTCGTATGGCAATCTGCTGCAGAGATACGAAACATATTTTCATGTTTCATTTTCTCAGCATCTCTTGCTGTATCAGGCTGAAAATAATTGCAGAGATTCAGAATTAGAGACATACTTCAATTTCAAGGTTTTGGCAACGAATTTTGACGCCAAATTCATATAGAACTTTTTTTAAAATTCATTTTCGACGTGATAACGTTAGAGCACTGTCTCATTTTTTTCTCCTAAAATGGGTCTTATAACATTCTATAACATTTTTTTAAATTATTTTCACTACCGCCCACATTGTTTAAAAATCTGAAAAAATGTCATGGAATGTTATAAGACTTTTAAAAAATGAACAATGCCTGTTATTTAAAAGGGCGCGTCAACATCTAGGTCATTAGTGACCACTATTGGAGTTAACGGTATGGGAACTATGAAGATGAAAACAAGTGGTGATGATAAGGGGTGAAAGGACGAACACAAATACAACCATGCCCGAGGCGGGACTCGAACCCGCGACCCTTTGGTCCGAGATCACTGCGACTCTACTGCTTTCCCGATCTCGGCCACCGGGCTGACAGAGCTAGTACTTCGTCACGTCCAAAATGAATTTCAAAATTTTTTTCTATTTTAATTTGACGTCAAATTTTGTTGACAAAAATACTTTCAAATTGAACTGTTTCCCCGTCTCTATCATACGAGCATCGCGGTTATCGATTTGGTTTGGGGGCACTTTTCACCGCCTAATTCGGCTTTACCTCTCTCCTGCTTGGGCGTTGCCCTTTTTTCTAAGGCATTTCATCCAGTACTAACGGTCACAAGTGCGTTTTCTTCGTCTCTTAATTGAAAACAAATCCATAACAACTATTATACTCGTATAATCATATTTAAAACACTGAACTTGCACACCTATCACATGGAGTATCATTAGCAAACCTTTCGTTTCATTGTTGTCACCTGCAATTTCCCCGTTCTCTTCCACGTTATTTTCACTTCCTTCAGATGATCTATAATTTTCTGCAATAAGTTTCAATGCATCAGATTGCACAGCTGCTTTCAATACAGCTGGCCTAAAGCAAAAAGTAACGACTATTTGCATTAGTTACATCAGATAAAGCATTTTAACTAACGTAATTTGTAAGTCATATAATTTAAAGTTTATTCCAACCAGTCCGAGATTTTTTAGGTGTAATCTTGCACACATTATTTCAGAAAATAATAGCACCAAGATTGTAAGTACTGACCTTTTGGTATGTAGATGCTGTATGTACTGTTCGAACACAGTTCAGATTGGAAATATATGATCAAATGTTGATCCTGCTTCATCTTCTACAGAGGAACAAGTACAAACCTTAATTTCTTCCAAATCTGAAAGACTAAAATCACTCATGGTATTGTTCAATTCAGCTAATCCACAGTTTCATATCAGTTATATACAGACGATTTGTCAAGTCCTTTTAAGTGAAGAAAACTTGGCGTTTAATAAAGTGGATGTATTGATACACTATAAAATGTTTCTGCCATTTTGGATTTGGTGAAATTTTATTTTCTTTGGATTTGGATTTGAAAATAAAATATCGGTTCATCAGAGAAATTGTACTAGCATTTGCCTGAAATGACAACTACTTTTTCGTGATTATTGTAAATTTAAAAGAAACAAAAATATTAAAATCGATTCTTTAGTCAACAAGTAGATATTTTTGACACTTTACATCTCATTTTATTCGAAAATGTCTGCAAAAGCAACTTATTTGACAATTTAAAGTCTATTTTGTGGTCAAGTAAAAACTCAAATTATTAAAAAATATTTTCAAAATACTCCATCACAGATATTATTAAATCTCATAATTTTCGTACAACATAAAATGTTTATAGATAATTTTATGAGTATTTTTCTCATATTAATTTTCCACTCTTTTAAGTCAGGTTGACATGTGTACACTTTCCCAAATTCTATTATTTACCCAACAATAATGCTCAACCGTGTACCAATTCAGCGCTTCAGTCAGAAGGTCGCATGTTCGAGTCCCGCGTTGGGTATGGTTGTTTGTCCCTCATCTCTCATATACGTGTTGTCGCAGATCAGAGGAGCCCGCAAATGTGTTGATGTCTAATCGAAATGCGTCTCATCAGGTCGTAAAGGGTAATCGACTCTCGGCTGGAAAAAGTCCTAGGAAGAAAATGATAATGCTCAACGGAAAGCAATGTATTGAACATGCTAATAAAATTTAGGCATTTTAGATAAATATATATTTGGAGTGTTATTGTACAAAAATGTGTAAATTCTCTGTTTTCATTTTTGTTCCCTGTTATTATTATTTTACTCCCAGATAATTTCGTTGGGGTAGCAGAGTGGTAGAGTTGTCCCTAAGGAATCGCTCTCCTCGCAACGCTGACAATCCTTTGTGACGCGCCGTGCCTACAGTACGCTGTGTTTGCAGGCAGACCCAACAAGTGTCGACCCGAGGCTCTCCCAACCGAGTGAGGCGGTCAGGGCAAGGGCGGTCCATGTCAGTGCAGAGTTCGCTGGATCCCTACGGCTCTAACACGACGCTCAGCTCTGGAGGCTCCAGCGAAATGGTGAGCTCGGAGGTGGCGGCACAGCAGGCAAGCATTCCAACTGAGAGCGCGCCTCGCCTGCGACCACCCTTCCTCTCCTTCCGCCCCTCCTCTCTTCCCCCTCCGCCCTCCCCACCCCCGGCCGCTTGGCATCGGCCGAGTGCGTCAGCGGCTGCACCCACACCCTCCGGCCCGTCGGTCTGCGCGACCGCGTCCGCCTCTCGTCCTCGGCCCGTGCACCCACCTCCAGCCCCCTGCGCCCCCGCCTTTGCTTCTCAGCGCACAACAGTCGTTGTGGAGGGACAGCATTCCCGAAACACTTTTCTTCGCCTGTCCAGCGCGCGGAGCCGTCACTGCCATACTTCGTAAATACGATACTGGCACCTCCGACGGACTGCCAGAACAGCGTACTGCGTTCCACAACGCCGCGCATTGGTTGTGATTTCACTTGCTCTTCGTTTCCTAGTGAAGGGAAACGAATTTCTACTGAAATTCGTAATTAATAAACTGGAAACTAAAACTTACTTGATATGCCTGAAAAAAGTTCTCAGAATATTGTGCGAATGAAGGAAAAAACTTAGCATTGATGCCTAAAAATTCAATTAAAATATAACTACTGATCATTCCAATGGAAAGCAGATCTTGCATACAATGGATAATTTTTGTTTAACATTCCTACCCTATAATCGTCTAGTGAGTCATTGCAATACAAACCTTTCCTTAACATCTTTTATAAATGAGTTTTTTCCTTTGTTTTCTTTTCCTTTCGTTTAATCTCTCATCAATAATAAGTAAATGCATAAACACACCTTGCATTGCTATAATTTTGGAATACAGTTATGTATTTGTTGGATGTTCATTTCTTTCGGATGTTCGGTCCTTTTATTCCTTACAATTTCTTACTCTTCAAGCCACAAAATTACCTGAATTTCTCATTTCCTTCGTTCCTGTCACTTAGTTCTGGGCTTCTTAATCTGATTCCTAATTTTCCGAATTTCAGACAATCGATAGAGAAATTCAATGCCTGTCTTTCATTCTCAAAACTCCCGATCCTTTTAGATGAGTTCAAGTTTTTCACGATTCTTTTTAAAGCTCACAAATTGTCCCCTCAATCTTGCTGTGGAGTTATTTTTCTAAAGATAGATGACAATAGTGGAATTCTATTTAATTATTCCAATGTACCGAATCTTTTGTTAAAGTGTAATCTGGCCAATAAGTTATGAAAAGATTGATTTGTGGTTTTATTCTGGAAAACTGCGTCAGACGTTTCGAACTTATTTTTACTTTGAACTAGATGGACACAAGAGCTTCCCAAGTTTGCTGAAATTAGTTGTAGTCTTAGAAATGGTTTTGTTTCTAAGATTATGTCAAAATCTATCAACAGCTTAGCATTTCAGATTTCTAGCTAAAACTTATTAGATACCACTAAGAGGTCTCTTCGGATTATAGTATTCTCATTTTTTTACGTAGATTGATTTGCGTCAATTTCCTTCCAGTAGTCAACAGTCATTTGTGGTTATATTAATATATTATATTGACATGTTTGTTGCTTGCTATCATTTCAGTATAATTTTCAGTAATTTTCTTTTAAACATTCATTTGTGATTAGTTGAATTTTTGAGTGTATGTCATATCTACACCCCTTCCATTTTCTTTCCTACTATAAAACAATATACTATAAATTAATAGAAACTAGGAATAATATCTTCTTTGTCTTAAATCACTCAGGGTTGTCTCAGGTGGATTTTGTTTGTTTGCGAAGTGCAGTGCCATTGACGAAGACGCATTTGTACCTTCCCTCCGTCTCTTTCACGGACCTGTTGAGGTAGAAGAAACTGGAAGCACGAACAAAGTTTTGCCAACCCTTTTAATTCAGGAGTGATAGGGAAAAGAACTGCGCGACTGATCAATGCGTTTCCAGAAACGCGAGCGCTCCGCGCCAACATTGTTCCGACGATTCAGATCGAAGACAGGTTTCGCAAAGAAAGGAGCGTTAGTGAAGTGGGACCCCTCAAAAATTGACGTTTTAAATTTCGATCAAAACCAGACTGGAGCTTGGGACAACAAGAATCCATACTTATTTCTATAAAATGTACATTATAACAAAAGTTAGAAACACTTTAAGCTTAGTCATCCCTTCAGTAATTAATTTATTTCTCAGTAGATTACAAAATCTACTCACTAAAATTATATTTTATATGCATGCATTATGGAATTACTCTAACTTTGATATTTAAAATTAATTGAATTTTTCGAAAAGTGCAGGACAACTTTTAAATTGCTCATTTTATGTATTCAAAGATTTTCTTTTTATTTGTAATTTCAATAAACTTTAAAATTAAGAAAATGTTTTTTTTAATATATTTTAAATTGCAATTAAGACTAGCGAGATACTTCGAAATTTTGAAATAAATGAGATTCCTCGCATCTATTATTTTCCATCAAAATGAAACTGAGTCTCACTAGTTTACTTAAGAAGATTGAGGGTTCAGTAAATATTGCAGCGTAAGTAAGGCAGTCGCAGCATGATACTTGCCTGCTGCTTCTCGAAACTTCCTAGTACTGAAGGCAGCGAAAAGATGAAGTCCTGTTCTCCATCTCCCCTCGATCTACTGAAGGTTGGGCGAGCAAGTGCCGGAAACCTTCATCCTTTTAGTAATTGCAACTGAAAGTTGTTTTCTTCTGATAAATATGAGAAATATGATTACAATTCAACTGTCTAAACTGCTTTTATCAGCTGGCTAGTCTAGATCTAAAGTGATTGCTTGCTATCATTTCAGTCTAATTTACAGTAATTTTTTAGTAACAATTAAGAAAAAGTTTAGGTTTTAGTAATTTTGAACCTAACAATTAATCGTCTGTACTACAGTGGTCTACGTGCAATTTCTGTCTGCGAGTGCCTTGAATCTGAAAATACCAATTTAGAATTGATATGCCAGTTCTAATTTGTAGACAATTCGTAAGTGTTCAAACACACAATGATTAGAAAACCAATCTGTTAATGAATACACAATATTAACTACCTTATTATCTACTTTCAGTAAAGAGATTTCCTTTACATATGCCACAATAAAATCCATGGTAATGAAAACGTTTCTCTGCTTTTTTCCGTTACTGATATTTACTAATAACATCTAGGACCCAGGAAGCCAACCAATGCCACTGAACGAAAGTACGTACTTTTATACAATGTTGATTTTGTTCATTAACGTGAATTTTGTATAAAAGGTCGGGTTTTTAAAAAAATGAATAAAGTGCAACGAAACACATTTATAAATTGACAAGAGGTGAATTTATTTATTGTAGGGATTCTAGTAATGCTTTTATTTGGCCAACTCATTTTCCGCATGGCATTTCGTGCTATGACTCGTTATTGCTGTATATCATCCCAAAACAGTCAATGGGTATGGAAACCTGAAACTTGGCGAACACATTTCTATGAAATTATGTCTATGCTAGAGATGAATACTTTTTAGAGGCGAGGCGTCCGGGCATCGATATATGCCCGGATTAAATTATAAAAATGATGTATTTTCAATATTTTAGAGAAGAACTGAATAGAAGATAGAAGATAATGACATAGAGAATAGAAAGAATAAAACTATAGAGATATTTTTGGTAATAGAAAAAAATGAGAAATAGCCATGTAACAATAGAAGCTCCCAAACATTCACTAAATGATCAATTGAGAGCTCCTCGTGCCTCATGCGGCCTCTTCGCGGCGTCTTCCTGTGCGTGGCGAGGAGCACTCGGCCATCGCTGCATTCCGAGAATCTCGTCTGCTCCCGACCTTGCAGAGTGAAAAGCACCATTAGGGCGTCATATGAACTTGCGAGTGAACGATGCATTCTTTAGGTCTCTGAGAGCTCAACTGGGTTTGTTAGTGTGCATGTGGTTTTATTGGTTGTAATGCACCCTAAAGAAACTTGCAGATATCGCAGCTGCTACCACTCCATACATTTGAAGAGAAGCTTTACATCGTGTCTGAAAATTGTTTGATTCCATCGTGCGAAACGAATAGTTTTTCCTAGAATGCTTGCTTGCTTCCTAACATGCATAAAAAAACTTTGCATCATGAATCACTGAGACTTAAAAAAATAACTAATTGTTACTGATTATAACATTTCAATACAAATCCCCAAGAAAATTGGTAAAATGTTTGAAGGTGAAAATTGTGATTGTTTATTGGAGGAAAATTTCCGTTTAATTAGATTAATATGCACGATATCAACTAGAAAAGTATTCGCAGAAATGGGTTTTTCTGCTCTTAAAAATAATAATTATAAAAGATAAGCACAAGGAGAGGAGTGTATGTGTAGCTGTGTCACTTGCATCAATAGAGAAGACAAGAGTAATTCATAAAGACACAATGAGTTTCAACAAATGTTTTTCCCTAAAACAGGGGGCCCGACCA